>JACEIK010001210.1:197387-220767 GCA_018107945.1 Datura stramonium
CGTTCAATATTTGATTCAAATTTATTCTTATTTTAACAGCACCTACTAATTAACTTTATTATATGATTAATAAATGAAAATAAGCTAAATATATTCTGAAAATAAGCTAAATTGAGCAGTTATGTCCTTCGTTAATAATACTCATGAATGATACATTGTCAAACTAAATTTACTCAAGTTCAATCAAGTTCAAAAATATTTTGGCCGACCACCTCGTTTCAACTGCATTGATTTTTTATAACATTGTTTCTCCCTTGAGAAAATTGATTCTTGAGGATTACTATTATTTTTGAAAAATTATTGATTTTAAACTATAATTAAACTTTTTAAGCATGCTTCACTATTTTTTTAATTTTATAATAACATGATACAAATTATCCAATCTTTAATTTAGGACACTAGTGTGGAGAATGCGTGAATCAATTGTAATTTTAAGAAAAACTTGAGAAACTAAAGAACAGAAAAATATTAATAAATTGTAATTTTCATCACCGAAGATATGAACATCTATTATACAGATATATTTTTTATATTGTTAGTATGTAAAAAATAAATAAATATCAACTTAATCTAAATTATTTACAAACAAGCTTAGAAGTTGGTTCTTGGCTTTAGTTGTTACATAAACACGAATAGAAAAATAATGTTGAATCTATACATGATAAAAAGATATGAAACTATTAAAGACAGGCATATCTGCATAATTTTGCATACTTTCATGACATATTTGACCTATTTTACTTATTAATCAACTAATTAAGTTAATTGGTGAGTGTCGTCAAAACAAGGGCAAATCAGGACCAAGTATTGGACGGCAAGAGTATATTTGTGCTGAAATATTAACAATGAACATGTCCGTTCAATTTCATATGATATAAAAATTTATTTGGTCCTTTTTTATATTTTCTTTTATGAAGATGTAATTACAATCATATTTATAGTGATTATAAAAAAAATGGATATAAAAATTGAATCCTCTAATGCACAAGTTGAATATATGTACTATCCGCTTAAATTATTAGGATGCGGATTTATAGTATTGGTTCAACACCACCATATCGTTCATGCTAAAGCGAAAAGTCTAATGATCAGTTGAAATAACTTGCTAGTTATCTTTGATCTGATTAATCCAATTGTCAGTAATGGCGAATTTACCCCTTCGTAAGCTATCTAAATAAATCGTACTTTATGAGCTTGTTAATGGGAGTCTCAAGCAGATTGCTACAGAGGATGAACCCATGTTTGTGGATACAATAGAAGGTAGGGAAGCAAGAGAATATTATTTATTATCGAAGATGGGTCTGGACGACACCTTTGATCAAGATGATATTAACAAATATTATAAAAATAATATGGAAGCAGATTCCAAACAAGCACAACAAAAAATAGCTGTTCAAATGGCGCAATACAGGATGATGGACATGGAAAATTCACAACAGCAGGTATATTCTATCTCAGGGAAAAATTGTGATCCTACACCATCTTTAACAGTGAATACAGAGGTTCAAACTGGTCGAGGTGTGGGGAAAAAATTAACTGGGTAGAAATATGATAAAGAAATAGCAAATAGGACTCACTGGAAGCGTAAGGCTAGAATTAATGAATCAAAAGATGACAAAAAATTATGAATTTGGTTGGGGTAGAGAAAATTTATTTAATGTTATGATTGCTGAGATATGCACCAAAAATGTGGGGCAAAAACGAAAATGTGTTGTTAGTCAGACTACTGATATAGAAAATAAAAAACAAAAAAGTAAGGTGGATCAGGAGGCTAGCCCAAAATGGTTTTTCTCTTCTTAATGAATACGTCGTTGTGGAATTGCCAGAGGCTTGGGAGGGTCGTTGACAGTTCCCTTTTTGAAGGAAACAATACGTCTCCACTCCCGAGTATGGTATTCTTAAGTGAAACAAAGAATTGAGAAAGGATGATATTGGGAGTTCAGAGACAACTACATATGGCGTATGTGATTACTATAGCTCCCGTGGGATTAGTTGGAGGATTGTGTTTATTTTGGAACGATGTTCAGGTGTCAATATAATTCATCCTCCTTTTATATTGAAGCTTATATACATGATAGTATAGCTGGTTGTAAATATTGGTATGTTTTTATATATATTTAAACACTGAAAAAGCTATACGTTGAACTTAGTTGCAAGAACTTGTTGCTAAATCAAACAGTTGGGGTTCACTTTGGGTAATGGCCGGAGACTATAATGATATTATTGATAATTCGAAAAAATCAGGGGGTAGAGTTAGGGAGATATCAAGAAACTTTAGGAATTTGTTATGGGATATAGGAGCTACAAATCTAGGATTTAATGGAAAATCATGCACTTGGTGGTGCTATCACGAAAATGATAGAGTTATTCAAGAAAGACTTGATAGAGCCATAAGTTCCCCGGGATGGAGGCTAGAATTCAACCAAGCAAATATTCTTCACATAGAAACCAAGGCCTCTGATCATATAGCTTTACTAATGAATACGGAACCTAGTCTTATAAGAAAGAAGATGAGGTTTTATTTTGATAAAATATGAAGCGAAAAGGAGGAAGTGAATGCGACATTAGCGAGAACATGGAATAGAAAAGTGGGAGGAGCTGAACAGTCTAGAGTTTTGTTTTAAGTTAAAGAAGTGTTGTTTCTCTTTATTAGCCTGGCTGCGAGGGGGAAAGAAAAATTCTAAGAAAAAAATTCAGGGGACCAAGGATAAAATTACCGATTTAAAAAATGATCTAAGGAGTTTTGATATAAATAGGTTGAGGTTACTTAATAAAGAGTTAGGCCAGACGTAGAAGGATGAAGAAATTTATTGGAAGCAAAAATTTAGAGTTTTATGGCTTCAGGAAGGAGATAAGAATACTTCTTTTTTCCACATGAAAACCATTTAGAGGCGTAAGTGTAATAACACTAGAGGGTTCCAATTAGATGATGGCCAATGGATTTCTGAACATAGTGAAATTGTGAAGGAAGTGGAGAGATTTTATAATAATTTATTCACTACTTTGCGACCTAATAATTTTGATCCTGTTTTGAGTTTAGTTTCTCCTTTAAATACATAACTATGTGAATGATAGACTTATAAGAGATGTCATGAATGATGAAATTAGACAAGTGGTGTTTGATATGCATCATCTAAAAGCTCTGGGAGTTAATGGTATGACTCTTTTCTTCTTTTAAAATTATTGGGATCTCTTATCTAATGATACCTGTGATGCGGTTAAAAGTTTTATTTAAAATTTAGGCTATTTGATACCCTTGTGGAATCAAACTCTAATAATTTTGATACCAAAAGTAAAAAAATCCTAAGAATATTAGTCAATTTAGACCCATTAGCCTATGTTCTACGATTTATAAAATTATTGCTAAGATTATTACTGCGAGACTTAAACCTCATTTGCCTAATATTATTTCTCCTAATCAATCTGCTTTTATTGGAAAAAGACAAATTGTGGATAATGTGGTCACTGCTCATGAATTTATTCATCTTCTTAAAAATAAAAGATGTGGAAAACAAAAATATATGACTTTAAAGCTAGACATGACCAAAACATATGACCGATTTGAGTGGTTTTATATTCAAATATTACTCCTTAAAATGGGTTTTCATGAGAAGTTTGTTTCTTGAATTTTACAATGTATTACTACTCCAACTTATAGATTTTACATTAATGGAGATATAGCAGGGGAAGTGATACCTACTAGAGGATTACAACAAGGAGATCTTCTATCTCCATGTTTATTTTTATTATGTGCCGAAAGCCTTTCGAGACTTCTAAATCAAGCCGAATCACAAGGGGATATCCAAGGATTAAGTTTGGTTAGAGGTGGATCCATAGTAAATCATTTACTTTTTGTTGATGATTCCTTTATCTTTTGTAATGCTGCTGTCCAGAATGCCGTTACAATATTTGAATTATTAAATATTTATGAAGAGTGTTCAGATCAAAAAGTGAATTATGCAAAATCTGCTATTTCCTTTAGTAAAAATACACATGAAATTGATAAGGATGGTATCATTGCGGTGGTAGGACATGTACAGAGGGATAATCTAGGAATGTATCTGGGCTTACCGGCAGTAGTGAGAAGGTCGAAAAATAAAATGTTAGAGTTTATTAAAGATAGAGTGAAGGCCAAAATAAAAGGATTGAAAAATAATTTTTTAAGTCCCGCTGGAAAAGAAGTGATGTTTAAATCTGTCTTATCTGCTATTCCTTCCTATGTGTTATCATGTTTTCAATTTTCATATAAATTATGTAAAGAGATCATGTCTATTTTTTTAAATTTCTAGTGCGGCCATGATGAGGATAGAAAAAAAATGCATTTTGAAAAATGAAAAAATCTCCGTGTCGCGATATCTAAAGGGGGCATAGGGTTTAGGGAGCTAAAATCCTTTAATCAAGCTTTATTGGCTAAACTTGCATGACGAATTTTGACACAGGAAGATTCTCTCCTTTTTAGAATTCTCAAAAGTAATATTTTCCTGACACGTCTTTTCTTAAAGCATCGTGTTCTTCTGCTAGCTTATGGATATGGAAGAGTATTGTTTTGGGTAGGGATCTTTTAAAAAAGGTATTATATGGAGGGTAGGAAATGGAGAAAATATCAAGGTTTGGGTGGATTCTTGGATTCCCAACTCTAGTGGATTTAAACCTAGTTATTATCATGGCCAAATGGATGTAGCATTAAAAGTGAGTGATCTTATAGATAGAAACAATAACACTTGGAATATACATGATCTTTATAAATGGTTTGGTAGGGAAGACATCCACGCAATATTGTCTATTCCAATAGCTACTATTGGGTTATTTAACAAAATTATTCGGCATCATATTAAGTCGGGTAAGTTTAAGGTTAAATCGGGATACTATTTAGCTAGAGAATTGGCTAGTTGTCGAGAATCTAGTAGTGAAAGATCTCAATCTAGTTATCAATTCTTTTCAAAAAAGTTTTGGGAATTTATATGATCTATGAAAATTAAAAAATGAATATAAACATTTTATTCGAGAATGTATTCTGAATGTGCTGCCTGTAAATTATGTTATCTCAAAAATATTAAGAGGTAATTGTGATGTGCGTAAAGTGTGCGGTTTAGAAAGTAAAACAATTGATCATATGTTGTTTAGATGTCTTAAAGCACAAATGGTTTGGAAAATATGTCCGATTAATTAGCCTAATAAAGAAAATACAATGGATTTTGCTATATAGCGGAATGATATTTTTATTAATGCAAATCAATATTATGATTCAAGTGATCTTGTCAAACTTAGTGTCTCTGTCATGTGGCAAATTTGGAAAGCAAGAAATTCTATGATATTTAACGAAGAAGTTTGTGAGCCAAATGAAACCATTAATAAGGCACTGTTTTATTTTCATGAATATAAAAATAATTTATCTACTTCTTTTTCTCCTACACTTGTACGTAATTGCACTAGTGAAAGAAATATAATTGTGGCGCATGATGGTATTCTTATGTTTGCAGATGCTAGCTTACAAAAGGAGAAAAAGATAGCAAGTGTTGGAGTAGCAGGTATTGATAGGTATGGAAATTCACTTCAAGCCTTTGAAAACCCAATTCAATTTGTTGGGAAGACCTTTACTGATGAAGCACTAGCTATTCGAGAAGCGTTGAAAAACGCTATGGAAAATGGATGGTCAAAGGTGCAAATCCTATCTGATGCTAAAACTGTGGTGGATATGATTTATAAGAAAAATGATGTTTTGTGGGAGATAGAGGCTACTTGTGAAGATATTTGGACACTTATGGGATCCTTGATGAAGTAAATGTTGTACATATTCCAAGGTCTTAAAATGTTAGCACACAATTTAGCTAAATTTTCTATTTCATTACTGCAAAAGACAATTTGGTTTTCTAGTTTTCCTAGTTAGATTGTAAAAGATGCTGCCACATCTTTTAACTCTTTGCGACCTTTTATGCATTAATATAGTAAGGTTGGTTGATGTTAAAAAAATTAGATATGATGAGATATTCCAAATGGAGATTATGGTGATCCTTGTTCGTGCTTTGTTACATTATTTGACAAGGAAAACAACGTGGCCTTCCAATATTCACACAATTAAACAATTTCACCTAGAAAAACTACTTGTGATCAAATACTATTAACTATGTGGTAAGCCTCATAAGTTATAGAAACATTATTACAGATAAATTATGTGCCTAATGATGTAATTTAAATAATCTTGATATATATGGAACCCACGCAAGATATTATATCACTCGGAGTATGTTAACAAGGTTAGAGTGTGCACTAGAGAAAGGGTGGACAAACAGAAAATTGAAGCAGTCAATAGGTGGCCTAGGCCAACAACAATGCAAATTTATAACTTTTTGGGATTAGCCAGTTATTATTGACATTTCATAGAGGAATTTTCTTTACTAGCTTCCCCTAAGGAAACTGTATAAAAAAATACATTTAAGTGGTCAAAGGCATATGAAAGGATCTTCCAAGAACACAAGAACAACTTGATCACAACTTCAATCTTGACTCAACACAATCGGACGAGTAAATTTGTGATTTATTTTGATGCTCTAGAGTTGGTTAGGATGTGTATTTATGCATGATGATAAGGTGGTTGCCTATGCCTCCATACACCTAAAGAACCACGAGAGAAATTACCCCTTCAGGACCTCGAGTTGATAGTTGTAATTTTTACATTAAAATATGGCATTGTGATGTGTCGGAAATTTATGATATTTCATAGTATTTTGCATGTCTTTAGGAGCTAGATTAAGTGAAAACTAACCTTATTATGTCATATTTCAGGAACCCAAGAAAATTGAAGAAAAGAGGAGTCAAAGCCAAAACATTATCCAAAAGACTAAGCAAAGGATGAATCGTTTGTCTGATGGACAATTCACATGTTCATCCGTCCAGCTAGAGCCATTATTTCCAAAAACTATTTTGAATAGGTATTAATCGATGGATTGAAGGACAAGCCATTTTTACAGAAGACGGTCCTTCAATTGCCAAACTGACCCATGAGGAGACAAAGACTAATTTTAATCGATGAAGCGACATACTGACCATCTTTCCAAAAGATAATTCGCCGATAAAAGGATGGAAGGCTGATTAGTAGATGATGATTTTAATCGAGGCAATGGACGGTTCATCCTTCTAAAGGATGATCCGTCCCTACACTTGAAAGATACCCATGGGTTGCCTAAGTCTTTGCTTGCATGTTCATCCATATCCCACCCTCAATTTACCTATATTAGGTGATTTAGGGGGATCGACCCATAATTGAGGTCATTTTCCTAGTATTTTCATCAATTGATTTAACTTTAAGCAATTGGCATTCATTAGTTGTAGTTAAATTTTGCCTCATCTTAATTTGAGTAGTCTCTAAACCTGCAAATCTAGATAGAAGGGTACTAGATAGTTTGGGCTTAACATAGTCTTTGTGGATTCGACCTCGACATCAAGTTGGATTCTATATTTGTTTCGATCATTTTACACTATCATTAATTGGAGTGGATTTGAGTGGGTTATCAAATATTATGGCGCCGTTTTCGAGGACTATGATGTAAGCCCTATCTGTTTAGTTTTCTTGATTAGATCTATTCTTTTATTTTTTCTTTTATTTTTGCTGTTTTGGAGAATGTATTTGCATAAGTCAACAACGAGGTTGACTATGCAAGCGTCATTATTCCACCTAGAGTGAATGCTACATCTTTCAAGATAGTTAGCAGCATACACCATGCTCAAGGAGAAAGGGCAGTTCCACAATTCCACCAATAATGACCCTCATCAACATTTGAAGAATTTCTGGGAAGTGTGCAACCTCCATAAACAGAATGATATTTCTGATGATGCCATATAGCTAAGAGTATTCAAATACTTTTTAGCTGGGGAAGTGAGAGAATGGTTGCACCGGCTACCTTCGAATTCAATTCATATGTGGCAAGAGCTTGTGAATGTCTTCCTCAAAAAGGGTTCCGACCTAGCAAGAAGGCGGAGTAGAGGGACAAGATCTTCTAATTTCGATAGCTCCCTGGGGAGCAATTCTTTGAATCTTGGAAAAGGTTCGAGAAATATAACTTCGGGCACCTAACCACGTGTTCCCTGAGCATATTTTTCTTGAGAAGTTCTATATAGGTTTTGACCTGTTGACGCAGTCTGTTGCAAACAATGCCGCTGGAGGATGCTTCATGGACAAGACCTTTAATTGGATTTCCATTATATTAGATCGGATTGCAAAGATGTAACACCCCAAAAATTCCTAAAGCTAAGCCCCATACTTGAAATGAAAAACTAGAAAGAAACCAGAAAATTTTTGCCTCAAAATGACTCAACCAATGAGTCGATATCAGTAACAATGACCTATTATCTGAGTCGTTGTCAGCCTCTACAGTTTTTATTCCCCAGACTAATGAGTGATACAAATACCTATTGTTAGAAGTAACGGATCGTCGTTTATCCTGTTCGTGCAATACACAAAACCTATCAAAATCCTTCTCCCAAACAACGAGCCAGATGACGAGTTGCTGTTTGATATTACGACTCATCCTAGGGAGACATTAGAGGAAATCTATAAGGGGTTAGAAACCCTTCTAGTGATGATGGGTGGAAACAACAACCCATTATTTCAGCTAATGGGTCGTTCTGTCCGTTTATTGGGAGGAGTCTAGAAATTGTTCAAAATTTCCTCCAGTGACGATGAGTAGTAACAACGACCCATTTTACTAACCAATGTGTCGTCCTATTATCCATCGTGAGACATCCAAAGAAATAAAATTTCTAGTCCAAAAATAATGACTGGCACCAACGAGTCGTGGTCACAACCAACGACCCGTTGTAAGGCTTGTTGGATCTAGACAGTCAGATTTTGAAATAGTTACCAAGGGGATTTTTTGTAAAATTCTAAGCTCCTAACTCCTAAACTACGTCATTTTGGGGTACGGTTAGAGGAAAATTAAGGGAATTAAGTGATGTTCTCCTCTCATTCTCTCCAAAACTTAGAGGAACAGTACGTAGAAACTCAGACAAGGCTTCTTAGGGCAAGAGCTTAGGTTCTGCTTCTTCTACAAATTTCCAGGAGTTTCCTTAGAGGATTCTTCTACAGGTATGTGGGATTTCAACAAGGGTACCATTTTTCCCTTGTGCCCGAAATATCCAGTGAACCTTAGCTTTCTTTCAAGTTCCCTATAAACCATGTCTTAGGGTTTTTGTTCAGTTATGAATTCCCTTATTACTTTAGTGTTCTCAAGTCTCCTATACTTTTTGGTATGTGATATTCATGATTTTACAAATTCAGTTATAAATGGTACTTTTATGACAGATTTCCACATGATTCAAGTTCAGTATATGAACATGTATTTTGCTTCTATATGGCTTTTAGTTAGCATGAATATATTTCAGCCTTTGTGATACTATTGTGATTTCAGTATTAAGATGTTGACAGCATAATCAGTATTTTCAAGTTCTTTAGGCTCTCAGAATACTATCACATAAAGTTTCTGACTTAGCTTAATGAACACTAGTTTTCGAGATATCTATAAATTATTAGTAAACTTATCATCAGGAGTAGTTTTTAGCACTGAGATGGTCCAGAGTTCAGCATACCCAGGCCTTGAACTACTTTCCACCATAGGTTATTAGCCCGTGGGCATCAGTTTTAATGATCACATCAACCATGCTTTATACCCTGGCAAGGTATATTGGGTCTTATCGATGGGGCGTATACATTGAATTCCACGGTTAACTCTCGTGGTTATATATCAGTTAATAGACTCTTCCATTATTTAGTATAGTTACAGTCTCAGTCACATTTACAGACTCAGTTTTTAGTACATGTACATAACCCTTAAATCAGTTTTACTGTGCTTTTTATTTCATATTTTTGGACAAGTACTAAAAATTGATATTTATGTATTTTAGTAAGGGTCATGGTACTTTAGTTCAATTATGCATTTTAGTATAGCTTTTCAGACTATCAATATGTTCTAGTTGTATTCCAGTTGCGTATCTCATATACTTTGTACATTCAAAGTACTGACTGCATATTTTCATGTACTATATTTATCATGACCCAAACACAGGACCAAATCTAGAAACGAAACCTAGAACAATAAATGGCTCCAAGTCAACCCATAACATGAACATGATAACTAAATCTCAACATAAGCAAAGAGGAAAATTGAATTCTAAAATCGCGGAAGTATAAATATTAAAGCACCTAGCCAATGGAAATATCAAAATACTGAATCTGAAGCTGAATATACAACTCTATTTCTGAATAGCCTCTAACATACTGACGAGCTGATGGGAAAATACCCCAACTAGCTCACTAGGAGTCTGAAACTGAAAAATGACAAAACTCAACTAACTAAAGGCCCTTGAAGGATGAGGGATCACCAATAAAGCTATCTGGGATAAACACTGGAGACTGGCTAGCAGCAGGACTGAGTCTGGACATTTGAGCCTGTATCATTTAGATTATGCAGTCAGTACTTGGAATGTACTGCGTATGCAAGGTAAGTAAAACAGGCTGAGTAAGTAAAAAATGAAATCATGCATATCATAAATCATAACATCATAAGATTCTGAGAGTAAAGGCTACATGTTGATATTTGAAAACATGAATAGACATAAACTGAAATAAGTGCATATGGCTTGCCATATCTAAAATAATAGGTAAAAGCTCATAAATCGATCCTTGGACCAAACCTGCTGAAAACATAATATAATATCTTATAGTATATGCATTACTGAAATCATGAGGAATAATGGGAGACTCATGGGATTCTCTCGGGTCACCTCATGAACTGTTCTGATACCTGATGCTAAATTTTAATTTTTCTCTGTTTCAACTTTCGAGTCTGATCTTTGGGCTTTCGGGGTATAACAAGCCACTCATGTTCAAGCGGAAAACTAAAGCATTCATAATTTGAATTAACAAAGTAAAGTAAAGAAGAAAACCTAGAAAAAAACTGTCTCTTCCCCCAAGAACTGTGCACAACTTGATTAGTATGATGATAGATTACTAAGATGTTATATTTATAAGAAAGGCATCCAATAACTCTTTTGCCCTTGAGAAGTATTGCATTTAAACTTGAAAATCCATCCCAGACAGGCCCTGGCACGCCACGCCAACTATTGCACCAGCCTGTTAACTTTTGATTTTTCTAAAGTTTAGGTTCTGGCGTGTCACGACACCCAATACGGCAAGGTGTTAGAAAAAATTATGCAGTTTAGGCTCTGGTGCGCCATGCCAACCATCTCGGCAAAGTGTTAAAATATTTTTCATGTGCACGTTGTGCCACTCATGTCGCCAAGGTATTAACCAAAATTCTTCTAAAGTTTGGCTCTGGCGTGCAACGCCAGCTATCTTACTAGGCCAACTTTTCTCGAATTCTTCTTTCTTTACACCTTGGCTTATTTTTGAGTCCTTTTCCATTGATTACCTGCTAAAATCATCTAAATCACTTTTTAGCTCACAAGACGTGCATAAACAAGAATTTATGTATTTAATAAGTATTATGATCTCAAAACAAGGTAAAATATGGGTAAAAATATCGCAAATGAACATAAGAATATTCCTAACATCATCACTCAACACTTAAGCTATTGTTCATCCTCGAAATATCCTTACATGCATGAACATCTTTTCTCACCACTTGTCACCCCTATCAATCCTCAGTCAAGCAACTAGCATAGAGCACATGCATCTGTGGTTCATCAATTCATAACAACTCATATTAAGCACATACAAAAGTCTTCACATTCAATACTATATAGCTCTATAACTGACTCATCTTTTCAAAACAGGGCCAACATGATTAAGTATGAAAAATGCAACACATAGTACACCAACTCTGACCATCTGATTCCCTCACATATTTGGTGATGTTGCTTTCCTGATATTTTCAATTCAAAACTTGGAACATAATAAGCAAGACACACTCACTCTCACAAATGATGTATCATACACATGCAACATACCATAGGCTTGCCTTTAATATATAATCATACTACTTAATCACTTCAAAAAAAGTAAGATCATAAGGACTTCTCATGATGTAATGTAGACTAAGGGACGGGTAGGAATGATTTTCTTTAGTAGTGACTACCTTTCTTGAGAACTTTAAGACATTCTTTCATCTTTCTTGTCCACCTCTTTTTCTCACTGCTCACCTTGTCCTTCACTAATCCTTTTATCTTTTCTCATGCCCCTCTTTATACTACTTGACTGCTAGTTTCTGCTTACAAGTTCAACAAGAATAATCAACCATTAAAGATCTTTTCATATATGTTATAGCAGCAAGTAGACATGTCCTTTATTGCAGGCACCCTTCTTTCTATCATCTCCTCCTGCCATCACTATTTTTTTCTTTCTTTCCTTTCCCTTGACTCTCTCTACTTAGGTGGAACCTTCATTCTTAATTATCAAAGTGCCTCAGACTGTCTTTGGATCAAAAATTCTGAAAGTCCTGCAACAAAGGGAATAAATTTATTTTATGGTTAAGAAGAAAAATTAAGGCTTGAAGCTCAACGGGGTTAACTAGGGATAGCGTTAAGGAAGGTACACCAACAATAGACAAAATAGGGTTTTTCAAAGAAATGCCTTAATCACATCTCACCTCTTTGGAAACTAGCTATTCTATACACACTTAGGCAAGTTCTAGATGTTACATTATAAACAAAACACAACAAATCATGCTTACCTCTCATGGCATCATGATGTAAGTCAGTTTCCTATGGCTATATATCCACACAATCAAATTGAATGAATTTTTCACATTATTAAGCCCTAAGAATTTTTTCCTTGAGTCAAGTTAAAGAAACTATGTGTCTCTCATAGAATTTTCACTTCGTATGCATTCAAGATGACCATTCATTGCCTCTAGCTTAATTTTGAAGTGGAATATCAAGAGTATACAAGTAGTGGTTTTGAATCTATCCTAAAAAATGAAAACAATTGTGACTAGTTTTCCTTTAAGACTTTCGTCATCCATATATCATCGGGAAGGGTCACTACCTCTACTATAAAAATTTAAAACTACTCCCAAAAATGAAAAATTTTACCTGGTTCAAAGGTCTCCCACTTTGGAAAAGAACCGAGGCCAAAAGAAAAATCCAAGGGTAGGTGAGACATGCCATTTTTCAAAAAGTTTTCAAAGAAAAACATGATGGCATACTAACCCTTAACCTCAAAATTGCAGAAGATGTCCCCTTACCCCACACTTAAAATCATGCTCTATCCTCAGAGCCTCTATAAATTAAAATAAGACATGGGTGAGAAATACTCCCTGAGGCCCTTTAGGGCATAACTAGTGGAATGTCTCTTTGATTCATGGGCTACACAACCCCACACATAAGCTCAAGATGTGATTCTTAGCTTTGATTTTGGGTACTCAGACTTTTCCTTCTCTGCACGCAAAACAAAAAATCAAAAGTGACACTATATAAATAAGAAAAATGACTATTAAAAATCGGGTTTCCTCCCAACATATAACACCCCAAAGTTTTCTTGGACTAGACTCGGGATTTGGAATTTGATTAGTAGAAAAATATGCAAAATTTCTCAGAACGTCTCGTCGTTGTTTGAAGTCACGGGTCGTAGGAGCATTAATGGTAAGCAACAGTTTCTCTTTGTCCAGTAATGGTCACTCAAGGTATGAGTTGTAGGAGGCTATAATGAGTCAAGGTATGAATCATTGTAGGAAGAACGAGTCATGGTAGGTAGTCGTAGTTTGGGTTTGTTGAGGGAAGGTCCGAGGTCACGAGTCATGGTATGACTTATTGTAGGAAACAATGAGTCATTATTGGCAGTCTTGGTGCATAAGTGTAGAGGATGGGACCCCTAACCATGAGACGTGCTATGGCTCATTGAAGGAAACAATGAGTCGTGGTGATGCCCGAGGTTGGAGAACTAGAAATTTTAACTGGCAAACAACGGAAGAAAACCATTAATCATTGTTTGGTGATACGACTCCTGGTATGACTCGTGATACCTGGTAGTCAGCTTTTTACTATGTTCTCCCAGGGGTATTTTTTTAACTTGTTAAGGTTCTAACCTTTAAGTGACATCATTTTGGGTTTCTTATGTTAAGGGGTTTAAAGTCTAAGTCCTTATGCTTTCATAACTATAGTAGATTTAAAATCCTCTCTCAAGAGAAAAACTAGGGTTCTTCATGAAATCTCTTCCAATCTTCTTAGGTTTTCAAACAAGTTTAGGAGTCAATTAACCAAGTACATAAGGCCATGAATGGGGGATTTATTCCACCCTCATGCCCATTTCAAGTTGAATTCATGATTTTCACCTCCCATGTATATATTTTTGAATTCTAGGATTTTGTGCAATTGTGGTTGATTTCTCTCATGTTCCTCTATGAAATCAGTCCTCTTATGGTTTAATTTACATTCCTATGATTATGATTGCATGTCTCTATTTATTTCCTCATAAATCTATAAACTTCAAATCTCAAGCATGATTTTATGAACTTCTAGGGTTTAACTCAAATTGCAAGAAATTCCATGATCCTCTTATGACATTAAGCCTCTTAAGATTCAAGCTATGAATTATGATTATAAAGCATGTTTTCTATTAGAATTTCTCATGAACTCATGAATTACAAGATATGATGATTTTACCCTATTATGCATGATTTTTATGAAATTCAAGTCTACATATCACGACCTATCTTCAACACTATTTTCATGACCCACTCACGTATTTTAACATATTATGAATTTCATGATTTAAACTAGCCATGTAAACCCATATTTCATGATTATGATATAAAAATTATATATATATATTGGGAGTAGTATTTAGCACAGAGTAGGATGGAGTTCCAGCGCACCCAGGTCTCAGAACTTCATGCCAACGTAGCCATGATGGGGTCCTCCACAAGAGTGTCTCCCATGACCGAATGGGCCACCTATGAATGATATCATGCCTTTTTCATGGTTCTAGCCTTGGCAAGGTATGTTCACCCTCCAAACTAGGGTTTATAGGTCGGATTCCATGTATGCTTGATAAATATCAAACTCACACCTCCTAATGAAGTTAAAGCGAACATTGTCAATAAAGAACCCAACTAGAGGTTGGGGTCGAACCCACAGGGAATATGGAAGATCTAGACTAATGCTGTTAAGTGAACTTGTTGGTAAGTTATCTCCAAATTGGGGGCTTCATAGAAGGAAAAATANTGACACTCATAATTCCGGTGATCTTTCGTACCTCATCCACTGTGATTTAAATCAAGATTTGCAAATAACTAGGGTATGTGTTCCCCTTGGGTTCATAACTACTTTGGGTATATACATGTGATCAATCCCAATGCTTACTTGTAGAACTGATAACTAGGGTTCATCCAAATGACTAGTTCGTCCCTATTGACTATACTCAATCACCGGGTCAGGTCTCATGAGCAATTTCAAACTAACTGTTATCAAAATGTTTCAAATTTAACTATTCTGTGACCACAACTCAATTTAATACAATGATCATCAAGATCAAGGCTTTGTGGTAATTCTCTTTTCCTAAGCTCTACCTCTCTAGGTTCAAGCAAGTAAGGAATTCGGGCAAGTCCTAACGTTGTACACCGTTAAGAAATGTTTAAACATGAAGAGAATATAATACAAGCTTTTTGAATTGGTTTTGAATCACTTTTGTGCAACCCTTGTTTGTTAATCCACCATGGTTCCCACAACCCCTAGTTGTGGAGGTTTTATCCTCTCATGGTTGTAAGATTGTAACTTGCATTCATAAACAAACACATGATTAAATACTTACAACAATAGTTGAGAGAAAAACTTCATTGAATATGCAAGAACAATTTCAAGAACAATTGATAAAAATCAAGAATTGATCCAATAAAGTGTTGATCACACGTAAACTAATTCAACTATATGTTCTCTCTTGATTCTCTGTTGATTCGTACTGAAAATAAAACATAAAAGGTATTTATACACATATCAGAAACCTTTTCCTAAGCTAACAGGGAGATTTTCCATAACTGGCGCTGCCTGTGCCATGACTTGTCCTACGACCCGTAAGATTATACGGGTCGTAATTGCCTCTCGTACGTCCTTGGCTTGCTGAAATTTTGACTAACTGTTGGGAGTTGGTACGACTCGTACCTTCTTCCTACGAGTTGTACAATGCATCCGTGGCTTGGTCCTGAGAACTCTGACATCTTCTGGAATGCTTCACGAGTGTTGTGGTATGACTCGTACTGCTTATAGTGTCTGAAATTCCACCAAGTCTTAAATAGTCACTGGAGCTCATCACGACTCATGGTACTGGTCGTATGTAAGTGATACGACTCGTGGGTTCCACCCTTACCAAGAGGTTGCCTTGTGCAAATGCTATGAAGAATTTCACGACTCCAGTTACGGATCGTACCATGCTGGTATGACTCCAACTGAGAGTCGTATGTTGCCTTCTTCTCTATTATGCCTTCTGAACTTTATTACAGTTCTCAGCACGGCTCATAAAATCAAGGTACGGCTCATATTGAGACTGGTACTTTGGCTGATTTTCTGCATTTTCAGGCTTCTTTTGCCCATATTTTCTCCAATACTTACTTTTCCTGAAATCAAAGTAAAAGTGCCTTATATCCATATAAGCACACCTAAGTCCATGCTATTTTCTTAACTTTAAGCATTGAAAGTGTTGTAAACTCACAACATATCAATGCTCACATGAGGTATGTCGATTATAAGAATCTCCCATTGTTTTTTAATTTCTATATAATATTATTTTCAAGAATTAGGATATTATGACTTATGGTATTTTGACTCAAAACATGCTTTACGAGATTTTACTTATGAAAATAGTCATATTCAGCTTTATGTTACAGTTTTGGAAGCTTTTAGCTCTCATGTTCAGTTTATGATTAACATCTTATGTTTTATATTATCTTAAACTTTATGATCTCTTTATTTCAGTTTTACTAGCATGTTTTACTTACCATACATACTCAATACCTTCAAAGTACTGACCACTTACTCTATGCTATATCATTTCATGATATAGGTTTAGTGATCAGTCTCAGCTCCGATGTTAGCTCACTCCCACTCAGTCCAGCTCTATCCTAGTTTTGGTGAGACCTCATCTTTAGAGGATGTTTATCAGTTTATGCTTTATGTCTATGACTTTTAGTTTCAGACTCATCAAGATAGTTGGAGGTGTTGTCCCATCAGCTCATCTAACATTTAGGGGCATTGAGACAGCTATGTAGTAGATGATTAGCATTGTTGATTGCTGGTCTTTTCTTATGTTTTTATGCTATACGTTCCAAAATTCCTCTTATCTTATGTCCATGTGTTAATTTCTCTTAGCTATTCTCTTAATCATGCTATATATGTGCCATGGGTTAGCTTGGAGCCATTCGTGGTTCTAGGTCCCGTGCCTCAGTTCGGGGTCCCAACTCGGGTCGTGAAAAATATGGTATTAGAGTATTAGGTTTATAAAGTGTCCTAGGATGTCTGAAAGCCGTGTTAAATAGAGTCTTTTTCATGGGTGTGAAGCACACCACGCTTATGAAGAAGAGGCTACAAGATGTTTTAGGAAACTTCCCTTATCTCATGATTCTACCTCGTACTATGACTCCAACTCTCTCTATTCCTCTAACTCAAGCTTTATGCATTTGTAGAAACATGCTTCCTCGCCGAGTCAATGGTAGAAGAAATGGAAATGGCAATGGCAATAGGAATGAGCATCCGCCGGACCAACCAGCTCCAGCGGATCCCTTGCTCGAGCAGGTTACTCATGCCAAGTTTAGGCCTCTTTTTAGATATTGGCTTAAGCTATGATAGCACAGGTCAACTAGCAGGCTGTAATGCCCCGGAAACTCAAAATCTAATTCCGAGACTTAAATCAGGAAATCTGTAAAAGCTGCAGAAAAGCTACAAGACGACTTACCTAACGGGTCGTTAAGTGACCTAACGACTCGTTAGGTGAGCCGTGAGAAGGAGATTGAGAATTATAAGAAGGGAGACAGTGTACTCAACGAGGGACTTCACGAGTCATGGTCACTGACCACGACCCGTTGAGTCACTCGTGGTCAGGCCGGGTTGAGAATTTTTTTGTGGAGCATTGTACTTGACAGGTGGGGGCAACGAGTCGTGGTCCCCAGTAACGACTCGTTATGTCCCCCGTTAACAGCCCTAGTAAGTTTTTAGCCAGTGTACCTAATAAGTGTCACGACGAGTTGTCATTAGTGGCAATGACTCGTTAGGTGACCGTTATCAAACTTAGCCTTTAATCTTTAGAAGTGAGATAGCATGGTCCAGTACTGGTGACCATGAGTCATGGTCAGTGACCATGACGCGTTACATCCCTCATGGTGACCTATTGAGGAGCCTAGGCAGTGTACCTGATGGAAGCGACCACGAGTCGTGGTCAGCCACCATGACCCGTTAGGTCACCTGACAGTTTTTTTCAGTGAATTTCTAAGGGCTATTTAGTAATTTCCTACTCTCCCATGCTTTAAAATACATCATTTTAGTAATAATTTTAGACCTTTTAGTGGGGAAAAATAGTTCATTCCTCATTCCCACTCTTAGTTTTTAGAAAATCACCGTAAGCTCTCCTCTCAAGAACCCTTCAAGCAAGCTTAGGGTTGTTCACCATTGCAGCAATTCAAGTCTTCATCTCCGGGAGAAGTTTAGTTAGGTATGTAGGAATTCAACAAGGGAGTTGTTCTTCCCTTGTGTCCCCCACAATCCTCACATAATTTTCCTATCAGTTTAACCCTGAGTTCTTCGAATACGAATGAATTTTCATGTTGGTTTCGTTAATTTCAATTGGGATAATATCCATGTTTAATATTCATATGACCGTCATCAGTTCCTAAGTAAATTGTTGTTGTTCTTGCCAAAGTGATTTACAACCCAAAATTCTCGAGTAAAGATTATTGCGTATTAAACTCTGTCTAGTTTGTGAAGTATGTTTTGGGCTGAATTTCCTAGTAATTCTTATTATTGAGTAATTATTCCATTGATGAGAATGATTTCAGCCTTGTTGGATGAGATTCCTTTAAATTCTTGAAAATTCGCTATATTATGAAATTCCCATGTTGTTGGAATGAGTTGAGTTCTCTTTTAGCTGCTTAGTAGTTTAGTTCAGATAGAATGTAGAACCTCATTAGAACTATACAGAAAGTGTCAACTGATCAGTTTGACTTCAGTCTTTTCCCGAGGTGTCAGTGGTGCCTCCCAGTTATCGGAATCAGACTCAGAATCTAGTTTATTGTTCCATTAGGCGGTCATGACATTTTAGATATATAGCTCTGACCAGCCCCAGGACCCCAGTTCAGTTTACAGTTTGTTCTTAGACGGTTACGAAACTTCAAGATAAGCAACTTTGACCAGTCTAGAACCCAGTTTCAAAATCTAGTTCGATAAGACTCTTAGGGTACTTTCAGTTATATGTCCCTGACTTGTCTTGGACCCCAGTTTTGAGCTATCAGCTTAGTAGTTCAGTATAGGTTTCCAGTGGGAGTAGAACTTTGTACTGAGCGGGCCGAGGTTCGAGCGCACCCAGGTTCCCAAAACTACATTGCCAGCATAGGTTACAGTATTACTTGGCCTGATTGGCCCCATACTTTTGTGATCACCCAGTTCATGCCTTTATACCCTGGCAAGGTATATTGGGTCCTACCAGTGGGGTGTATATATCGAACTCCACGTCTAGCTCACGTGGTTATATGTCGGTTAGAGACTCTCCCACTAGTTAGTCCAGTCTAGTTTCAGAATAATGAACTCAGTTCAGTTTCAGCTCTAGCAGCTCAGCTCAGTTTAGTATAGTATCTCAGACTCAAAACGTTTAAGACTTAGGGAATGTCTTTAACCACTAGAAAGGGTCATCTTGACCATCTCAATTTACTTCAGATTGTTCAGTTTAGTTTATCAGTTGGTCATTGCATGTCTTTTCAGTTCAGTCATCTATATATTTGTCATTATTCTTCTCTCACTTACTCAGTACATTCAAAGTACTGATGCATACTTTTATGCTTTATCGTTTCATGATACAGCCGTAGGTTCTTAGACCCAGTGCCGTTAGCCGATTTTGTACGGATCTCTCTATCAGCTGGAGAAGTGTGAGTCCTCATATTCCGAGGGCGTTATTTCCTTCATTTCAGTTTTATTTACTATTTTCACTTAGACTTAGAGTTAGCTAGGGGGCTTGTCCCAACAACTTCTCAGTTAGATAACTTTCAGACTAGACTTGATTTCAGATTCTTAGAATTTTAAATCTCTATATTCAATTTTTAATTTTCATAAATGTTATTATGTATTATTTCAAATTTTTGCTGTGTATGATTACTTAGCATACCGGTGTATGATAGACCAAGGGTTGACTTGGGGTCATGTGTGACTTCAAGTACCGTGTTACGTCCAGGGTGTAGGCGCAGGGCATGACACAGGCAGTGGCCTATGTCCACTAGAATGGGAATGCGGTGGTGACAAGAGTGCGAGACTTCATAAGGTTTAACCCACCAGAGTTCCAGGGTTCGAAGGTGGATAAGGATCCCCAGGAGTTCATAGAGGAGGTTCAAAAGATCGCCCAAATTATGGGGATGACTGGAGAGGAGAGTGTAGACTTAGTCAGCTATCAACTGAAGGGGGTTGCTCATATATGGTTCCGACAGTGGAAGGAGAGCAGGGGATTTGGTGCGGTTCTCATTGTTTGGGATGAGTTTGTTACCGCTTTCTTAGATAGATACTTTCCTCGATAGTTGAGGGAGGCAAAGGTAGTTGAGTTCTCCAATCTAAAGAAAAACAACATAATCCAGGAGTATACCTTGGAGTTTAGCTGAGTTCATCAATCTAAACCAAAACAACATGACTGTCCAGGAGTATGCCTTGGAGTTTACTCGATTGTACAAGTATGTATCGGAGATGGTGGCTGATCCGAGGGCTCGTATGAGCAAGTTCATGAATAGGGTTGCAGATTCATTGGTCAAGACATGCAGGACCGTCATGTTGATCACTGACATGGACATATCTTGCTTGATGATACATGCTTAGCATATAGCGAAGGAGCAAATGAGGGAGAGAGAGAGAGAGGCCAAGAGGACCAAGATAGGGAGTTATTGGCACTTCCAGTAGAGGTCAGGGGGAGGACATCATCCACAGTCTCACCAGAGGTCATTAGCTCCATCTTTATCATCAGCTAGCATTCTGTCTAGACACAGATGTGATCAGAGGGGTAGAGCATCAGGCTCTAGAGGCCAGGGGAACATGGCAGGGGAGCACACTTTTCCATCCTATGAGAAGTGATGTGAGAACCACCCTGGGCTATGCTTAGTTGGCTCAGATGCTTATTTCGGGTGTGGTAAACCCATACAAAGACTCAGATTTCCCTTCATCTAGATAGGGCAAGGTGGAGTCTGCGCCCCAATCACCAGTTCAGTAGCTCTCGCAGCTCGCTCATTTCAGCAGGGCGCATCATCTAGTGCAAGTGGTGGCCAGTGCCAGAATAGGTTCTATGCACTATCATCTCGATAGGAGCAGGAGGTCTCACCCGGTGTGGTTGCTAGTATGTTACAAGTATCCCATGTTGATGTTTATGCATTGTCAGATCAAAAGGATAAATTATCTTTCGTAACTCTTTATGTTGCTGTTAGTTTCAGTGTTATTCCCTAAATCTTATCAAAACCCTTCTTAGTGTCCACTCCTATTGATGAGTCTGTTGTAGCTCGATGGGTATACAAAAATTGCCTTGTCATGATTCTTCAGAAAGTCACCTCAGCCAACTTAGTTGAGTTAGATATAACCGACTTTGATGTTATCTTTGGTATGGATTGGTTACATAATTGTTATGCTTCAGTTGATTGTAGAACCTGTATCGTAGAGTTTCGATTTTTGGGTGAACCAGTCCTAGAGTGGAAGGGTAGTTCAACTATGGCCTATATGTTTCTTTATTTCTTACCTTAAGGTCAGAAAGATGATCTCCAAGGGTTGTATGTATCATTTAGTTTGGGTCAAGGATTCTAAGTCTGAGAACCCGACTCTTTGGTCAGTTCCTGTTGTATGTGAGTATCCAGAGGTGTTCCCAGATGATCTACCAGAGGGTTTCTCCCGAGCGACAGATTGACGTTGGTATTGATCTTCTCCCTAATACGTAGCCGATATCCATTCCTCGTTATAGAATGGCTATCATGACCCGAGTTGAGACCCCGGACTGAGACTCAGGACCTAGAAACACGAATGGATCAAAGCTAACCCATGGTACATACATAGCATGATAAGGGCCTTACTAAGTAGTAATAAAGCATGAGCCTGATATAAGAGGAAGTTTGTGTATCATGAGGACAAAAGAATAAACACAAATCAATAATGCTTAACTGTCTATACCTGATTGTTTGAAAAGCCTTTACTACTGTGATGAGATGATGGGACAACACTCCCAACTAGCTCACTACGTCTGAAACTAAAAGAAATGATAAAAACATAACGCTGATAACATCCTCGGAGAATGAGGACTCACCCAAGCGGGACTTCTCGAGAGCAAGCTATTGGTGAGACTGAGATGGATCACCCGAACCTATACCACAAGATGATATAGCATAGAGTATGCAGTCAGTACTTTGAATGTACTGAGTATATAGAGAAAGTAAAATGTTGACACGCCTCGTGAATGTGTGTCGATGGATTTATTAATAAAATTGATTTCTTAGGGTAAATTTTTTGTTTTTATATTACCCGAAGTGAAATAGTAAGTAATTAAAGTTGCCTAAGAAGGATCAACATTGGATATCGAGTGACAACAGGACTGTTGGAGAGTCGTGCACGTAGACGCAAGTCAACAAGGAGCCGCTCACGTGCTGGTGCAAGGAGCGGCGTGGCGCGCAGAGAGTGACGCGACGCACAGGGAAGGCCGGCGCAAGGAGTGGCGAGGCACGCAGGCAAGTCAGTGAAAGGAGCGGCGCGCTGTGGACCCCTGTCACTGCCTCAACACACATACACACACACATATATATAAAACTTGTAGTGTGAAGTGGGTTTCATTTAAAATATTTCTCCCACTTGAGAGCTCGGTTTGGAGGATTGTTTCTCAAGAGTTTCATCAAATTGAAGTCAAATTATTCTATCAAACCTCATCTAATTGCAAATTCTTCTTCGGTAAAGATTCTCGGGCCTGCGTAGAACATATCTACAGAGTTGAATTCATGAAATTGGATCAGATTGACAGAGGTCTACGGAGTAGAAGCCGTAGAAATCATTCCTATGTAAGTCTAACATGTATAGAAGTGATAGTGAATATTTCTACCTTTCTAATCTATAAATATATAGGGTTTCACCTGTCACGCCCCGCCTTGGGGGGTATGACTGGCACCTGGTGCCCTAGTAGGACCTGGACTGCTAACTGGTAAGCCTAGGCATGTCTGGTGCCTGGCTAGCT
>JACEIK010001210.1:239237-258608 GCA_018107945.1 Datura stramonium
CACCAAATTTAACATCATGTCATGAAACAAGTCTCCTAACTCTCAAATTTAGTCAAGAGACTCAAAATCCTCCTTGATTGATGATGTAACCCTAAACTCATTGAGCTGCTTCATTAATCGGCAGACATTAAAGGTGACCTCCTCCTTATTCATCTTAAGCTTCAGCTGGCCAGCCTCGACATCTACTATAGCTCTCCTAGTGGCGAGGAATGGTCTCCCTAAAATAATGGGAACCTCAAAATTAACCTCATAATCTAAGATCACAAAGTCTGCTGGGAAGATGAACCGATCCACCTTAACTAGCACATCAACCAGGATCCTTAGTAGCTTTTTAATAGTGCGGTCAGCCATCAATAGCTACATTATCGTCGGTGTGGGGGCTCCCAAGCCTAACTGCTCGAACATTGCTAACGGCATTAAGTTGATGCTAGCTCCTAAGTCGCACAGTGCCTTCGCAAACTCAAAGTCACCAATTATACAAGGAATGCTGAAGTAACCTGGATCCTCCTTCTTCTGGGCAAGACCCGTGAGGCTATGAAACTGCAATGATGCAAATTACCAACTGGCTCATAAATCACAAAACTCTTCCTAGTCACAAAGTCCTTCATAAATTTGGCATATTGGGGCGTCTACTCTAATTTCTCGACCAATGGTATGCTCACAGACAACTGTTTTAGCATAGAAACAAATTTTTGAAACTTAATATCTTCCACCTTCTTCTTCATCCTCTGTGAGAATGGTGGCAGTGGTTGAGGGATAGCCCTATATACATTTGTGGCCCCTTGTTCCTTCCCTTTATCAGCTCTAGATCCCTTTGTACCAGCTGGAGTCTCAGTCAACTCAGCCTCACTAGCAAGCTCTCGGTCAGCAACCTCATTATCCTCATTAAGCTCGATCTCCTTCTATCTTTCCACAAGTCAAAACCTCTCTCTGAAGGTAGAAGTGATAGGTCGTCACTCCTCCTATGGTCCGTCAGGTCCACCATCAGGCCTTGAACACACTGGCAGGGGAGGGTCAACAGTAGTCTTTCCACTCCTAGTCATCATCGCCATACAATGATTGTCATTCTTTGGATTTTGGATGGTGTTTCTAGAAAGTGTCCCCTTTTGCCTCAGGTTTAAGGATGTGGGCGTCTAACCAAGGTACTGCTCAATCTGCTTTATTGATTTTGGGTGGGCTTCAACCTTTTGGCCCATGCTAGATATGTCACCCCTAATATCCTTTAGCTGCTCGTCAATTGATTTGTCCTTTCTAGCAGCTCAGCCATCATACTCTCTAACTTCAAGGGTCCCGCATCACCCTCATGGGCCTTGGGAGGAACATAAACACCAGCGCGATCATTGCAGTAGACATCATTCTTTCTCCATTCACCTTCTCGCTCAAGACCTCTACTCCTATCCATTTATCTATTCTGTTATAGTTGTCTCTATATTGGGTCTGACCTTGATTTTCGAATCCTGAGCACCAAGTGTCCTACCTGGACCCTTGGGCGTTGGTCCAAAAACCCCCCACCTGATTGTCCAAGAAGATTGCCTTCTCCCCGGAATCTGTCTACTCAAACCCTTACTCCAGACCTCGAGCTCTAACCGCATTGACCTTCTTAGCTCCAGAGCTCATAATGTGCTTCATGAGCAGGTCCAAGGATGTCCTCATGTGAGCTAGCTCCTGATCAGTCTCCTCATCCTTTCTGCACTACTTTGTAGTCATACCAATAACATACATCTACAGTTGTCTCTACTTCCCTGGTGTGTCATGCCCTATTCGTCTTGGTCACTTGGTCAAGTAGTACATTTGCTTGCTCCCATGATTGACTCATCAACACTCCTCCTGCCACTACATCTGCTATAGCCTTAGTGCCGTTATTCAAAGACCTGTAAAAATTTCCCAAAAACTTTTATCAAGAATTTTATGGTTCGGGCACTTAGTCAGCTTCTTATTACATCTCAACCAAGTCTCATGCAGTGCCTTCATCTTCTACTGCCAGAAATTATAGATCTCATCTTTTAGCTGCAGCATCCAAGAGGGTGGGAAGAACCTTTCTAGGAAGACTTTTTAAAGTTCCATCCTGTTGATAATGGAGTCATTGGGAAACTTAGATAACCATAATATGGCCTCTCCAAAGAGAGAGAATAGGAAGAATCTCAAACCTTATAGCATCCTTTCTTACACCAGGTAACCTGTACTCCTTGCATATCCTAACAAACTTCATCAAGTGCTGGTTAGCATCATTAGTTGCGTGACCACTAAACAACCCTTTCATATTGAGCAACTGGATCATGGTGCTAGTGATATCAAACTTTTGCCCAGTAGGCAAAGATGGAGGTATAATACCTCCAGTTGACTCGGCCTCATCAATATCTGGATCATCATTATCATAGAACTGAGGAGCATATCTTTGGCCTCTATTGCCCCTTCCATGGAAGCCAGCATTCACTACATCATCATGAGCATCCTTGTCTTTCTAAAGTGCAGCTTGCCGAGCTAACTCTGTGTGGTGAGCTTCTTCAGCCATACGGGCCTCTCTCTGCTCAGCATTTTCCATCCTACACAGTGTTCCGTTTAATTCAAGATCCAATGGAATCAAGGGGTTTCCTCTTCGTCGAGTACTTGGCATCCACCAAGTGTCCCCACAATTCATTTAGTCAATTATTAAGTGTACAATAATGGAGAAAATGTGGATTTCCAGGATAATTCATGGATTGGGGAATGAGTAATTAAGCCCCTTGAAAACTCGTTATGTTACTCGTTGAGTGAAGAGAATAACATAAAATTGGTTTGGCTATAGTGGCAATGGGTCATACAACGACCTGTTACTTGACCAGACGAATTGTTGTGTTGGTCATTGGGTCTGGCAGTGTAATTTTTCTTGTGGAATCATTAAGAGTGTTTTCATAATTTCTAAGTCTCTAACTCCTAAACTAAGTCATTTTGAGCGTATGAACAAGGGATTTAAGGGTTTTAATCATCTTTAACCCTCATTCCAACTCCTAACACTGAAAATTGAAGATCAAATCCACTTTCAAGATCAAGCTAGGGGTCCTCATCAAATTCTCTCCCAATCTTCTTGGGTGTTCAAGTCAAGCTTAGAAATTGATTAGTTGGTAATTTACCAATTACTTAGGCTTTTAAACATGATATTTTTCTTGTTTTTTCATGTCATTTAATAAGATTTAATTCTCTTTCTCTTTAGTTTTTGAAGGAATTCAATTTAAATAGAGAAAGCAAGAAATTGAACAAAAAGCATGGGCTAGAAGAAGAGGACCTGCATTTCGCAGGATGATACCTATTAATCACCATCCAAACATAGGAGAGCACTACTTGGAAGTGGAAGGCACACCTGTGGAACGCAGGTCAGTACCTACGTTTTACAGGTGCTAATGCAGGACCTTGCCTGGACTTACTGACCCCTAGTTGCAATCAACCAGCGCCTCGTGGACCAGCACCTGCGAAACGTAGCTTCCGCGCAAGTGAGGCCATTGTCAAAGGGGTAAAATCATCCAGCACAATTTAAGAGAAGCAGTTTTACCCTATTTTTGTGCACCTTTCTGTAAAGAATAGAATGTTCCATTCTAGAGTTAGTTTTTGTAATTATAGAGAGAGAAAAACATAGAGAGAAGTGAAAGCTTTTCCTTCATCTTTTTCAACTTTCTAAGTTAAAGACCTCCATTGAAAAACAACATGAGCTTAAAGTTTCTTGTAAATGATGAATGATAGTTATTCCTTTATTGGTTTTATATCTTGTTCTTCATTTTTGAGTAGCTAAACACCTTTCTTGGGGTGTGTTCATGATAGGTGTTAAATTGTATTGGGTGTGTCACGATCTGAACATAGGCCCGGATAGAGACACCGGAAAAAGGACCTCAAGAGGCCCCAAGTTGACCCATGGCATGAACATAGAGGCTAAGAGCATACAACAAGTGGAAACTGATACAATAAAACATGCTTAATTGGATGTCTACATACATATCAATCTTAAAACAGAATCAACACTGACAAGATGATTTTCCACATATTATCTGAAAAGCCTCTAACATAACTGATGAGCTGATGGGATAGCATCCCCCACTAGCTCAACAAAAGTCTGCTATTGAAATAACATAAGAATGGATAGATGAATTTCCTCGAAGGATGAGGACTCACCAACGCTGGCTAAAATAGGTCTTAGTGATGCAACTGAGACTGATCCCTCAGACCTATATCATGATATGATACAACATAGAATATGTTGTCAATACTTTGTATATACTGAGTATGCAAGGTAAGTAAAAATGGATAGTTAAAATACATAAAATTTTGTAAGAGTAGGAAAGCATGAACATGAAACAAATATCATAATATAAACATAAGGGCTAAAGGTTCTCAATCCATTCATAATCTAGTCATAATCACAGTCATAAGAGAAACCATATAAAAACATAACTTGAGCAAAAGTAACATAACATAACAATGCATAAATCACGAGGAACAATGGCATAACTCGTCTTAACTGACACCATCATTATAAAGCTTATATGATGCCCAAGCTTTTCGACAATTGGGCAGAGTCGTCAGGCAAGGGACGTGCATGGTGTGATATCATAGGGGGATTTTAAAATGTATGTATATACCTATGGTGTCATGTATTTCTGAGACCACTAGGTTTACCTGAACGACGGGTCTACGCGGTGCTAGACACTACTCCCAAAAACATGCATATGAGGCTCATATCATAATCATGAAATCATTCATATACTTGATATTTATAAATCTATGAAGAGTAATTGAAGAGAAATCATATTATAAGTAATAAATTTCCTAATTTAGGATTAGGAAGTGCAAAATCATAATAGAATCGTAGCTTTGACTTTTCATGAAACTTTGCATAATTAGGCATAGATTGACTTGGATTTGAAATCATAAAGATTATAATAAATTTAACTATAAAATCTGCCCATAGATCTTAAAACAACATTTAGAACATGAAGGGAATCGACCCATAATCAAATCAAGGAGAATTCCATAAATTTTTTCTGAAAACCCCATAAGATCATCAAATTACTTTAATACTTCAATTCATGAATCATAGAGGAGAATTGGGGCATAAGAGTGAAGAGGAACTAACATTCACAATCCTACATACCTGTGTAATCTTATCTTACACTCTCCCTTGAAAGCCAAAAGTAATTGGAGAAGAAATGGTGGAGTTCTAGGCATGATCTTCCTTAGAAATCCTCTAGTTTGCATACATGGGGAAGGAATGGATTAGAATTTGTTAAGTACCCTTAAAACCCTCCTAACTGAGCTTAAAATGACGTAGTTTAGGACTTAGCGCCTTAGAAATTACAAATTTACCCTTACTAACTTTGCAAGAAAAATACAACTGCCAGGAGTCACGTCTCATCTCACGAGTCAGGCCCTGATCCCATGACTTGTGGTGAGATCCGTCGTCACCACTTCCCTACTCTCCAATATTACCTGAAGTTTCCACACGGGTAACACAAAAACTCATTCCATCATCCCACGTGTCATTGGAACCATCTGTCACCAATACTACCTCATCCAACCTACAGTTACAACCCATGACTCGTGGTTTCCTACCACAGGTCGTAACATCACCCGTGAGTTCTCCTCCTTTTACATAATTTTTCCCCAACTTACGACCCTTCTCATGACTCGTCGTCTCTCACAACAAGTTGTACGACGACTAGTGTCTTCCAAAGTCAGCCGTCACCATATCCTCCCCACGACCTTGACCACGAGTCATACCAACATATCATGACTCATAGTGTGGCTCATGGTCTGAGCCCTAGACACCAGGTCGTCTCCATGACTCCTCCTAAGATTCGTTCTTCCTTCCCACGACTCGTACCATGAGTCTTTCTGGGTAAAAATCTCTGATTTATCTACTGTTCCCATTTCAAATCCTGAGTCTAGTCTTAGGCACCTCCAGTGTATTACAATATCTCCCCCCTGGGAACATTCGTCCTCGAATGTGGGGTAAACATACTAAATCACTGAGAAATACCTGCCTTCCCAATTATTGACCATCTAAAGCTTAAAACTGACAGAGCGATTGACTCCGAACTGAAACATATGACTAAACTAAATTCATGAGTTACACATACATGCATTCACATGAAAGAAACTAGAACACATGGACTGAACATGAAACTGAATAGAGTACTAAGGAGGAATCTAATACCTCAAGTTGGAACTGAACTGGAAGGGAATAGATGTGGGTATTTAGCTATCGTATCCTCTTTAGCTTCCCATGTAGCTCCCTCAACATGTTGATTCCTCCACAAAACCTTTACTAAAGCATCTTCTTTGTTTCTTAACTTCCAAACCGGACGATCAAGTATTTCAGCCGGAACCTCTTCGTAGTTAATGCTATCCTTCACACCTACACTCTCCCTGGGAACAACCAAAGTCAGATCACCCATGCACTTCTTCAAAAGCGACACATGAAATACCAAATGCACTGAAGCCAATTCTGAGGGCAACTCCAACTCATATGCTATCTTGCCAACCATTCTTATAATCCAATACGGGCCAACATAAAGGGGACTAAGATTCTTTTTCTTTTAGAACCTTATCACTCGCTTCATGGGAGACACCTTCAGGAACATCCAATCATCAAGTTTAAACTCAAGCTCCCTCCTCCTCACATCTACATAAGACTTTTGGCGGCTCTGAGCTATTCTCAACCTTTCCCTTATAAGTTGAACTTTCTCCATAGCCTTGTGAACTGAATCTGGTCCTATCAAAGTAGTTTCGCCAACTTCGAACCAACCAATAGGCGATCCATACCTCCACCCTTAAAGAGCCTTAAACGAAGCCATCTGAATGCTGGAATGGTAACTATTGTTATATGTAAATTCGATGAGAGGTAAATGATCATCTCAAATACCCTTGAAATCAATCGCACACACTCTCAACATATCCTCAAGAGTCTGAATGGTCCATTCATCCTGACCGTTTGTTTGCAAGTAAAAAGTTTTACTAAGCTTTACTTGAGTACCGAGTCCCTTCTGAAACAATCTCCAAAACTGGGAGGTAAATTGAGTACCTCTATTCGATAGTATGGAAAAGGGCACTCCATGCAACCGAACTAACTCTCGAATGTACAATTTAGCATAATCCTTTGCTGAATCGGTAGTTAGGCTTGTAGGAAATGAGTTGTTTTGGTCATCCAATCCACAATAACACATATGGAGTCATATTGTCGACGAGTATGAGGCAATCCTGTAATGAAATCCATATTAATTTCCTCCCACTTCCAAGTAATGATACTAATGTTTTGCAGTACACCTTTGTGTCTTTGACGCTAAACTTTTACATATTGACAATTTCGACATTTCTCCACAAACTCTGCTATGTCCTTCTTCATGCCATTCCACCAATAAACTTCTTGTAGGTCGCGGTACATCTTGGTTGCACCTGGATGTATAGAATATCTAGAACCATGAGCCTCATACAACATCTTCTCCCTCAAGTTATCAACACCCAGTACACACAAACGACCCTGATATCGTAGTACACCATCTCCCCCTTGGGAGAAAACCTCCAACTTTTGATTCTGAACAGCTTCCTTCAACATTACGAAAATAGGATCCTCGTCATCTCTACCCTTGACTTCAGTCACCAAGGAAGATTCTAATCCATTCTGAACAATGAAACCACCATTTGTCAAGTCAACAAGACGAACACCTAGTTGTGCAAGCCGATGCACATCCTTCACTAATTCTTTCCTCTCGTCATCTACATGGGATACACTCTCCATAGAAAGTTTGCTAAGAGCGTATGCCACTATATTAGCCTTGTCCGAATGATAAAGGACACTCATATGGTAATCCTTAATAAGCTCCAACCACCTCCTTTGATGTAGATTTAGATCCTTCTGGGTAAACACGTATTGTAGGCTTTTGTGGTCCGTAAACACATCCACATGGACTCCATACAGATAGTGTCTCCAATTCTTCAAGGCAAATACTACCGCTACCAACTCGAGGTCGTAAATTGGATAGTTCTTTTCATGGACTTTCAGCTGCCTCGAAGCATAGGCTATAACTGTAATGTGTTGCATTAATACACAACCAAGGCCGATCCTTGAGGTGTCACAATAAACCACTAACCCATTGGTACCCTCAGGTAGAGTCAACACTGGTGCTGAGGTGAGTCAAGTCTTCAACTCTTGGAAGCTCTTCTCACAGGCCTCCGACCATTGAAACTTCACTTTCTTCTTAGTCAACTTAGTCAATGATGTTGCAATGGATGAAAACCCTTCAATAAACCTCTGATAGTAACCAGCAAAACCCAAGAAACTCCCGACATCTGAAGGACTAACTAGTCTTGGCCAATTCTTCACAACTTCTATCTTTTGAGAGTCCACCTATACACCCTCACTTGACTCTATATGACCCAAAATGCTACTGAGTTTAACCAAAACTCATAGTTGCTGAATTTAGCATACAGTTGGTGATTCTTAAAAGTGTGTAGCACCATTCTCAAATGAGCGGCATGCTCCTCCTCGCTCCGACGGTATATGAGAATGTCATCTATGAGCACATTTACGAACATGTCAAAATATTGCTTGAACACCCTATTCATCAAATCCATAAAAGATGCAGAAGCATTTTTCAGTCCAAAAGACATAACTAAAAACTTATAGTGACCATGTCGAGTCCTAAAAAATGTCTTCGAGATGTCACTCTCTCTAACCCTGAGCTGATAATATCCAGATCTGAGGTCTATCTTTGAAAAAAACATGGCACCCTTAATTTGGTCAAAAAAGTCATCAATTCTAGGGAGAGGATACCTGTTTATTACTGCGACCTTTTTAAATAGTCGATAGCCGATGCACATTCGTAGGGAACAGCCTTCTTTCGGACAAAGAGTACTAGTGCACCGCACAGGAATTTGCTAGGTCTGATGAAACCCTTGTCTAAGAGATCCTTCAACTGCTCCTTCAACTCCTTTAACTTAGTTGAATCCATTCTGTAAGGAGGAATAGATATAGGCTGCATATTTGGAAGAAGGTCAATACCAAAATCGGTCCCCCACTCAAGAGGAATTCTCGGTAGATCATCTGGAAACACTTCTGGATATTCACACACTATAGGAACTGACTGGATAGTTGGAGTTTTGGATATAACATCCTTAACCCTAACTAGATGATATATGCAACCTTTTGATATCATCTTTCTGGCCTTAAGGTAGGAAATTAAATGACCTACAGGCACACCTGAACTACGCTTCAACTCTAGGACTGGCTCACCCAGAAATAAAAACTCTACCGCATAGGTTCTATAATTTACTGAGGCATAACATGCATGTAGCCAATCCATGCCAAAGATAACATTAAAATCTATCATGGCTAGCTCTACTAAATCTGTTGAAGTGACTTTCTGAAGGACTTTTACAGGGAAATTTCTATACATTCATCGAGCTATAACTGAATCACCTACTGGAGTAGCGAATGAGAAGGGTTATAATATGGTTTAAGGACTGACTCCAAAACTAATAGAAATACATGGCGTCACAAAACATAAAGTATCCCCTAGGTCAAACAATGCATATACATCAAAGTGGAATACTCGTAATGACCACATTTGATGAAGTCTGCTACTCCTAACGAGATGCAAGGGCATAAAACCTATTCTGGCTCTAACCACCACCTGCACTAGCGGATGCACCCTGCTGAGCTGGGCATGTTGGCGTTGCTGCTGAACTGGTAGTTTGCATATGGCCTCTACCATCATCCTGCCTAGCGAACAGACTCTGATACCCTGAAAGCCCTAAGATCAGACTTAAGGGTTGAAATGGAGTAAAAAGGATTTACTGCACCAGATCACAGGACGAGTCATCCACTGGCCCATGAGGTGCACCACGAGTCGTTAGGTGAATCATGGAGTGAAGGTTAAACTTGATTTGATTTTGGATTTGGGGTTGACCACAGGTGAGGCTGCGAGTCATGATCAGGACCACGAGTCATTAGGTCACTCGTGGTCAGAGGTTGGCTTGAAGTGGAAAATTTTGGCAGTACCAGTCACGACATGGTCACCACGAGTCATGGTGTCCCTTGGGGTGACCCTCATAAGATAAGTTTCAAGTATTAGCAACGAATACAGACCATGAATCATGGTGTGGGCGACGGATCGTCCAGTCCCTCATTGGGATTGGCAATGTGTATTTTCCTGCGAATTTGTAAGGGATTTTCCGTAATTCCTAAGCTCCTAAGACCTAAAATATGACATTTTCAGCTTAGTTAGGATTGTTTTAAGAGGTTTTAGCACATCCTAAATCACTCCTCTCTATGCATGAAAGACTAGAAGGTTCCCAGTGGTGATCGAGGCTAAAATCAATCAATTCTCCTTCAATAATGTAAGATCAACTTACTTAGAGCCTTTCGTGTTTCCTTGTCCCATGTCTCTATCTGGGACCATGTTGGGGTCATGACAAACTTGGTATTGGAGCATTAGGTTTTGAGGCGTCCTAGGGTGTCTAAAAGCCACATTAAGTTTAGTCTTTTTCATGGGTGTGAAGCGCGCCACACTTATGATGAAGAGGCTATGAAACATTTTAGGAAATGTTCCCTTCTTTCAGATCAATGTCGTGCAATAAAATGTTTCTATATCTTTCTAACTCGTGTTATATGTGTTTGCAAGAGTCATGCCTCCTAGCCGAGTTAATCGGAGAAGAAATAAAAACCAAAATATCCATGAAAAAAGCAATGGATATTGGAAGCGGCAGGCCCCACTAGCTGTCGAGGAGCATGTACCCGAGCAAGTTGCCGACGCAGAGCTCACAACATCCATATAGATGCTAGCTCAGGCTTTGACCGCCCAAGTCAACCAATAGATAGAAGTAACAAGAGTTATAGATTTTATTAGGGTGAACCCTCCAAAGTTCCTTGGGTCAAAGGTGGACAAGGATCCATATAATTTTATCAAGGAACTGTTAAAAATCACCCAGATCATAGGGGTGACCGAGGAGGAGTGCACAAATTTATCCTCGTATCAATTGAAAGGGATCACGCTCATATGGTTCAGATAATGGAAGGATAGCAGGACAATTGGAGCAGGTCCCATTGGGTGGGATGAGTTTCTTACCATTTTCTTGGATCAGTTCTTTCCCCGCAAGATGAGGGAGATTAAGGCAACTGAGTTTCTGAACTTGAAAGAGGGTAATATGATAGTCGAGGAGTATGTCTTAGAGTTCACCTACTTGTCCAAGTATGCACCTGAGATGGTGGCAGATTAGAGAACTCGAGTGAGCCAGTTTGTGCATAGGATAGAAGACTATTTGGTCAAAGATAATCGGACCGCTATGCTTCACCAAGACATCAATTTTCCTTAATTGGTTTTGTATGCTCAGCAGATGGAGCCAGTGCATTTAACAGAAGAGAGGCCACGAGGTCTAGGACAGATAGTTATGGGTTCTCCCAATAGAGATTGGGAGGCGGACATCTCCAATAGTCTCATTAGAGGTTATTATCTCCAGCACCATCATCGACTAGTGCTTAAGCTAGATCGCGTGGTGATCAGAGGAGCAGAGCATCAGGTTTAAGGGGACAAAAGAGTATGCAGGAAGAGTGTACATTCCCGGCCTTCGGGATGTGTGGCAAGGGTTATGTAGGGGAGTTCTTGTTGGGATCAGATATCTTCTTTGGGTATGGTAGATCTGGCCACAGATGCCGAGAGTGTCCCTTGGCTACACAGGGTGATGGGAGAGGTCGTGCTCAAGCTACAAATTTAGCAGCAGCCCCATCTCAATAAGGTGCATCTACCAATGCTAATGGTGGTTAGTTCCATAATAGGTTTTATGGCCTTGCATCCTGACAGGAGTAGGAGACATCACCAAATATGGTCACTAATATATTACGAGTATTCGACTTTGATGTATACACTGTTTTAGATCCAGGGGCTACTTTATCTTTTGTAATGCCCTATGTTGCTAGTAGTTTCGGAGTTAGTCCCAAAATCTTATTAGAACCTTCTCAGTCTCTACTCTAGTTGGTGATTCAATTGTAGCTCCACTGGTGTATAGAAAATGCCCTGTCGCAGTTCTTCAGAAAGTCACCTCAGCAGATTTAGTAGAGCTAGCCATGACAAATTTTGATGTTATCTTTTGAATGGATTGCCTACATACATGTTACGCTTCAGTAAATTCTAGCTCCTATGTGGTAGAGTTCCGATTTCCGGGTGAGCCATCCTAGAATGGAAGGGTAGTTCAACTGTGCCTGTAGGTCTTTTCATTTCCTACCTTAAAGCCAGAAAGATTATTTCTAAAGGTTTCGTCTACCATTTTTGTATTTACCTTCTCCCTGATATGCATACTATATCTATTCCTCCTTATAGAATGGCTCTATCTGAGCCAAAAGAGTTGAAAGAGTAGTTAAAAGATCTCTTATACAACGGTTTCATCAGACCTAGGAATTCCTCATGGGGTGCACCAGTCCTCTTTGTCCGAAAGAAGGATGGTTCCTTCCGGATGTGAATAGGCTATTGGCAATTGAACAAAGTCACCATCAAGAATAGGTATCCCCTCCCTAGGATTGATGACTTTTTTGACCAGCTTCAGGGTGCTAATTTCTTTTAAAAGATACACCTCCAATCCGTATACCATCAGCTCAAAGTTCGGGAGAGTGACATTCCGAAGATAGCCTTCAGGACTCGGTATGGTCAATATGAGTTTGTACTTTTATATTTTGGACTAACAAATGCTCCTATAGATTTTATGGATTTGATTAATAGGGTTTTCAAGCCATATTTTGATATTTTCATGATCGTGTTCATAGATGATATTCTCATATACTCCGAAGTGAAGAGGAGCATGCCGCTCATTTAAGGGTGGTATTACAGACTCTGAAGGATCGCAAATTATATGATAAGTTTAGCAAGTACGAGTTTTGGATAGACTCAGTAGCATTTTTGGGTCATGTGGTGTCAAGTCATGGTGTATAGGTGGACTCCCAGAAGATAGAAGCGGTGAAGAATTGTCCTAGACTGGTGAACCCTTCGGATATCAGAAATTTCTTGGGTTTAGGTGGTTACTACCGGAGGTTTGTTGAAGGATTCTCATCCATTGTAGCACCGTTAACTATGTTGACCCAGAAGAAAATGAAGTTTCAATGGTTGGAGGCTTGTGAGAGGAGCTTCCAAGAGTTTAAGACCCGACTCACCTCAGCACCAGTGTTGACCCTACCTGAGGATATCGATGGGTTTGTGGTATATTATGACGCTTCGAGGATCGGTCTTGGTTGTGTACTCATGTAGCACAGTGAAGTAATAGCCTATGCTTCCAGGCAATTGAAGGCCCATGAAAAGATCTATCTGACTCACGACTTTGATTTGGCAGCGGTTGTATTTGCCTTGATGATTTGGAGACACTATCTATATGGGGTCCATGTAGATGTGTTTATGGACCATAAGAGCCTACAGTACGTGTTTACCCAGAAGGATCTAAATCTATGTCAAGGAGGTTGTTGGAGCTTCTTGAAGATTATGATTTGAGCATCGTTTATCATCTGGGCAAGGAAAATGTGGTGGCGGACTCTCTTAGCAGGCTCTCTATGGGGAGTGTTAACCACATAGATGAGGAGAGGAAAGAATTAGTGAAGGAATTGCATCTTATTGCACGACTAGGAGTTCATCTTGTTGACTCAATGGATGGTGTTGTTATTATTCAGAATGGTTTAGACTCTTCCTTGGTGACAAAGATCAAATCTAGACAATATGATGATCCTATTTTGGTCAAGTTGAAGGAACTTGTTCGGAATCAGAATGTGGAGGTCTTCTCCTAAGGGGGAGATGGTGTACTACGATATCAGGTTAGTTTGTGTGTACTAGGTGTTGATGGCTTGAGGGAGCGGATGTTGCAAGAGGCTCATGGTTCCAGAAATTCTATTCATCCAATCGCCACCAAGATGTACCGTGACCTACAGGAAGTCTATTAGTGGAATGGCATGAAGAAGGACATAGCAGAGTTTGTGGCTAAGTGTTTGAATTGTCAACAGGTGAAGGTTGAGTATCAAAGACCTAGAGGTGTTCTCCAAGATATTAGTATCCCTACTTATAAGTGGGAGGATATCAATATGGACTTCATTATAGGGTTTCCTCGCAGTCATCGACAGTATGACTCTATTTGGGTTGTGGTAGACAGGTTGACTAAGGTAGCTCATTTCCTACCAATTAAAACTACCGATTCAGTGGAGGAATATGCAAAATTATACATTGGGGAGTTGGTTCGATTACATGGAGTGTTGTTATTGATGAAGGGCGTACTCACGCACTTCATAGACATATTTTGCCTATACTTTACTATGTTTTGAGAACAAATTTGTGTGTTTGCATGTGTTTATGTTATATATTTGTGAAAATTAGCTAACGCATGTGATTAGATGTTTTCAGGGCTAAAAAGTATGTATTTTAATGTATTTGAGGCTTATGGAATGAAGATGAAAAGAAACTAAAGTCTTGGGAAAAGGTTGAGGTTGGAAGATGCAGAAACACTGTACCTGACTGGTTGAGGGAACGACTCGTTACATCTGGTAACGAGTCGTGAAGTCATTCGTGGAGACTGAGAAGAGAAATTTTGAGAAAAAATCCAGTGAAGGTAACGGAATACATCATGAATCTTTAGGTATTGGCATGAATTTATTGTGAGAGCACTGGTAGGAATCGTCAGGTGCACTCAAATTTTGGAGAGTTAGACCACGAAGGGCCTAACGACTCGTGCCCATGCACAACGAGTCATTAGGTGACCCGTTGCCACAACTGGCGACGCGGCATGGAGGATGCGGAAAAGGAAGGTGCGACGCGGCAAGGCTTCTAAAACGGGAAAAAGTGTATTTCCTACTTCAACTAGGAAATGGAAAATTAAATCCCAAGCCAAATTCATCAAGGAATGAGGAAAGCATCTAACTACTATAAATACCCTTTATTTTCATGTAATAGCTATCAAGCTTTAGAATCACGTTTCAAGAATCAAGCTTGAGAATGAAGTTTTAAGTTTGAATGTCTTTAAGTTTGAATGTCTTTAAGAGTTGAAGTTTCAAGTTCAAAAGTCTTCAAGTAGAATTAGAGTTTTAAGTCTCAAGTTTTCAGATACAAGTTTTGTGTCTTACGTTTGGAACTTTGAGACGATTGTTGAATTGTTCTTCTTTATTGTTGCAATAATGAAGTGAGTTTCTTTCTATCAACGTTGTAAGTATTAATTTTTTCTTTTATTTATGAAATCTATTAATTTACTTATAAACATGATAGGCTAAAAGCACCACAACTAGGGTTGTGGGAACCATGACAAATTAACACACATAGGTAAAATACTAAGTGATTCAAATGGAGTTTATGCATGTATTGTGTCTTCCTTCATTATAATTGATTTTTAACTGTTGCAAACGTTAGAACTTGCCTTATTCTTAATTACCAGACCAAGGAGGTAGTGAATGGGAAGAGGGATTAACAACGGATATTTGAGGCTATCAACCCTCATCTAATAGCTTGACCTTGTCCAGAAATAGCTAATCGGATATCAAGGGTAAGGATTAGTAAGGCATAATCCCGTAGACGGACCAAGTTGCGTGGTGATAATCATCTAAATAGGGGACCAACCATTTAGGTGAAATTAACTTACTGATATTGCATGCTAAGCACCGGAATAGATCACTAGTATAAAACGCCTTGTGGTTATAAAGTATAATCTTAGAATTACTTATTTAGCATAAATTAATTATTTTATCTAAATTATAACTGAGACATCTATAATTGCAGGTATGGATTATATTTACTTATTCTATTATTTCTTGAAAGAGAGGAATAGAATATGGGTGAGAAAACAATGGTGGGTAATTGGGTGTTGATTATGTGGTGTTGGGCTAGAGATAGCTAAAACCCATATTCATATACCCATTAAAGAATTAAGGCTAAGGAAAATTTAATTCTTAACCAAGTTATAGTGGTTGATATGTATGGGACCTTGGGATTTGAGAAAACCCGAGGCAAAAGACATCTAAGTGGTTGAGAAATATCGGGTGTCTCCTTATCCACGACTATTTATGCTCGTAAGTAATGCTTTGATTTGCTAGTTAACCTCAACCTATTAATGCCTTATCAATAGAAAACCCCTTGTAATTGCTCATATTGTTACTTCGAAGTCAGTTTCCTTTTTTTGTTGATCGAATTTGACTTCATAGTGTGATCTTACAACCCTTAATATTTACTTTTCTAGTTTTGATATACTGATGCTATTTAATTCAATTTGATAGACAACTTTTGTTGATATCAATCTTCATTCCCTGTGGATTCGACCTTGACTCACGAGTTGGGTAATTATATTGCGACGATCTTGAACACTTTCTCTTAGTGAGGAGTGGATTTGAATGTCATCAATTTTGGCACCATTGCTAGGAATGAAATTTGATAACCTTTAGTTGTTTGTTAAATTTAATTAATTAAGCATCTTGTGCAATCATACATTTGTGGTTGTTTTTCACTGCCTGTTTAGGTTGGAACCAATAAGCCGCCTCTCCCAAGTAGTTGCATGGATGGACATATGGATCAAGATGAGGATGAGCCCATGTTGCTTGATGTAGCGGGTGTCATTCGCCTACCACCTATAGTAGGGAATGCGGTGTTTCATGTGACTAGCACAATTTTGCACTTGCTACAAATTAAAGGAATCTTTAGAGGGCAGCCAAGCGAAGATGCTAATAGACACCTTCACAACTTTCTTGAGATATGTCATCCTTTCAACATCACTAGTATTAGCCAAAAGTTGATTCAACTAAGGCTTTTTCCATTTTCATTGATTGGAGAAGCCACTGTTTGTCTAGAGGAGTTGTCCTCGGGGTTTATTACTTCTTGGCAAGAGTTGACGGAGGCTTTCTTGGTTAAGTTCTTCCCTCAATTGAGGACATTGAAGTAGAGGCATGACATCACCAATATTAGACAACTCCCTGGTGAAACCTTGCATGAAGCATGTCTTAGATTCAAGCAGAAAGTGGCCATATGTCCAAACCACGGGTTGCCGGATGGAGTTCTTCTTCAAATCTTCTATCACTCACTCCACTCTATATATAAGTTCGTGGAAAATAATCTTATTGGTGGGTCCTTGATGGACGAAATATATAGGTTGGACAAAGCTCTTTTAGACTGAATAACCAAGACAAACCGAGCATGGCACACTAGAGACACCGAAGTGTCCTCAAATGGTGCTAGTTCTAGCCTAGTGATTGTAGAGATGAGGAAAAGAGATGAAGAAATGTATGAGACCTTGACAAAAATGATGACCTATCTTAAGTTAATGACATAGCATGTGATGGGAACTGGTTCCAAGAGTGTAAATGCAGTTGCAACCGAAGGCCATATGCAATATGAAGGGGAGGCTTCACCTCCTAGATATGAGGAAAAGTGCCAACACATGGCTGGCCACGTGAAGGATTCTCGTCCGGGATATCAAGGTCCCCACCAAGGGCCTCAACGTCCTCATGATGAGAATAAAGGTTGGAGTAATCGGGATGGTCAAGGGTGGAGTGATAGGAATGAAAGATGGGGAAATCGTGAACCAAACCGTGACGGGGAACATTACCACAAAAGCTCAAACCCATATGTTCTCCCTCCTAAGGCTGAGAACCCCCAAATGCAACTCAGAGTGAGCGATTTTGGAAACTCCAAGATTGACAAAATGCGGGCTAGAGTCCTAAAGAAGGTTGAGTCTACGGACAGTAGGGTAAAGGAGAAAAAGAGAATGGGTCTAACCTCACCCAAACAGTGAGTTCACATTGGCTTCTATTAAACACTTGGAAGCTCAAATAAACCACTTGTTATCCAAAATGAATCCCCGAATGAAGGGAACACTTCCTAGTGACACAGTACCAAATCCAAAAAAAGATGGTCGTTGTATGGAAATTGTTACTAGGAGTGGGAAAAGGTTGGCTGATGTGGATGTGAAAGCTAAACAGGTAGTTGATCCAATCACAAATGATGAAGTGAAAGATGAGTTACCAAAAGCACCAAATGTTGTTAATGATGAAGAAGTACTTGACAAAGGAGTGGTTGCTGCTCCAAAGGATGTTGATGCTGAGAAAAAGGGAAAAGAGGCCTCAAATGCTCAAGGCCAGGAGCCTAGAATCCCGCCTCCTTACCCTTAGCGGTTATAGAAGAAGAAAGAAGACAACCAATTCAAGTAATGCATCGAGATGTTTAGCAAGTTGTCTATAAACATATTTTTGGTAGATGTATTACTTCATATGCTGGGCTATGCAAAGTTCATGAAGTACTTGTTAAAGAAGAAAAAGATCGTGGATGTGGGCACAGGTGAGGCCATGCACCACTGTAGTGCAGTGATGGCGAGCATTCTTGCTCCCAAGAGAAAGGACCCCAGAGCTTTTACCATCCCTTGCACTAAAGGACTATGCATTTTGAAATAGGCTTTGTGTGAACTCAGTGCAAGCATCGATTTGATGCCTCTTGTAATTTTCAAGAAGTTAGGGTTGGAAATTATCACGACCCGAGTGTAGACCCAAATCGTAGACACGGGACAGGGGACCACAAGAGACCCCAAGTCAACCCATGGCATAAGCATTCAACTAACTCATTTAATAAACATGAAGAAAGCATAATTATAAACTCAGCGGAAGTCTCATACAACAACACAATCAGAATAATATCTGAAGATACACATACATAAGTCTGAAAGCCTCTAATCTGGACGAGTTGATGGGACAAGACCACAACTAACTCAACAATACTGAAACTTAAAACACATAAAGGAAAATGATAGTCTAGTCCTTGAAGGATGAGGACTCACCAATATGAGAAGATACTAACTTCAGAAAGCTGTATAAGGATGGGGCTAAAGCTCCGAGCCGAGTCAAGTATCATGAAATGATACCACATAGAAAGTATGCGGGCAGTACGTGGAATGTACCGAGTATGAAAGGTAAGTAAAACCTCTTTAGTAAATTAAATCATTTAAAACATTTCATGCATATCATACGTTTTCAACATGAGAGGAAGGGCATACAAGCATTCATTTTGAAATTGCAATCTTATCATAACAAGACCATACTTAGCTTTACAACATAATGACTGACTCAAATGACTCAAAGTTGAACATAACATTTATATAAAAAAGTTGAACAATGATTCAAACCTTAATTTTAGAACATGCATGCATAAGGTAATTATCATGAGTAATGAATATGCAATCTGAATTACATAGACAGTGGGAGACTCGTCACCTAACCGACATACCACGATAGAGCTTACGTGGTCTCAACAATCACACCCAAGTGGGTAGAGTCATCCATAACCTTTCCTGGGCGATGGACGGTACCATGATATCGATATCAAGCTGAACGGACAATCGTGTCGGGGATAGCTCACAAGG
>JACEIK010001211.1:7293-110041 GCA_018107945.1 Datura stramonium
TGTAAGAATTTAATTACGTGTTTGTCTCTGACAACTAATTACAATCTTACAATCATGAGAGGCTAAAACCTCCACAACTAGGGTTGTGGGAACCATGGTGAAATTAACGAAATAGGATTACACAAAGTGATTCCAAACCAATGCTAAACGCTTGTATTGTATTCTCTTCATCTTTAAACATTTATTAACGGTGTGCAACGTTAGGACTTGTCTGAATTCTTTACTTGCTTGAACGTAGAGAAGTAGAAATTAGGAAAAGAGAATTCCAACAAAGCCTTGACTTTTATTATCATTGTATGACTTGAGTTGCAGTTGCGGGAAAGTTAATTTAGAACATATTGATAATAGTTAGTTTGAAATCTCTCATGAGACCTAACCTGGTGATTAAGTATAGTCACCCAATAGGGACGAACCGGTCGTTTGGATGAACCCTAGTTATCAGTACTACAAGTAAGCATTGGGATTGATCATGTGTGTATACCCGAAGTAGTAATGAACCCATGGGGAATACTTACCCTAGTTATTTGCAAATCTTGATAACAACCACAATTGAAGTCTTGTTTTATTATTATTTTTCTTTGAACCCCCTTTTTGGAGATAACTTACCAACAAGTTTAAGTACCAACATTGGTCTTGTTCCTACCTTATTCCCTGTGGGTTCAACCCCAACCTCTTTGTTGGATTGTTTATCGACAACGTCCTCTTCATACCTTTTTAGGAAGTGTGAGTTTAATCCTTATCAAAAAGTCGCGTCGTTGCGGGGGACGAAGCATTCTTTTTAAAATGGGAGGGGGTGTGCTTGTATTTTAGGGATTTTTGGATTTGTCCGAGGGTTTTTCTTGCCGTGTTTCTTTTCTCTCAGGCATGCTATCTAGTAGAACCCACATGTTTAGAATGTTCTTGCTTAATTAGAAAGTATCTTAGGATTACTCAACCAATAAATTGCACTAGTTTTGAAGGTTTGAAAAATTGACACTGTTTAAAAATTTTGATTGATAGCTATGTGCTTGTAGATTGCAAAGCATGATTTCTATGGATCTTTTTGTGTCATTTAGTGTGTTAACATGAGTAGTTCTAGTTAGTAATGTATAAATCAAATAGGTAGAATGAATGCAAAACATGTACCATGAGTCACTGAGGTCCATACCTAGTTCAATATTGCATAGAGGATCTAGAACTTGCGATTTGTCATTACATAGGTTTTAGGATGGTTGATTAGAAAATGATCATATGCCCTTTTTGTTTAGCCCATTTCAGCTTAAAGTACCCTACCAGAATAATATGATTCCCTCGATTATGCTTTTGAGCCTTAAATGAACCATTTTTCTTTGATTAACCAATTAACTATACCCATTTTTTATAATGAATTTATTTTTTCCCTGGTCCCTCCTTGGATATTGCAAACCTCAACCTAGTAAAAATGCCTAAGTTGAGGGTGGCTAGAGTAGGGGTGCATAGATCTTGGGGAGGTGAAAAAGGAAGGGAAAAGAAAAATGGTTAATAATAAGGTGTGGTGTGAAAAGACAAAAGAAGAAAAAGAAAAAATGAAATGAAGTTACAAAAAGAGAAATGAATGAAAATTTGAAAACACACCACACACATACAATTGCATAAAAATGGTGAAAAGGGAGAAAAAAGTTGAAAAAGCGAAAAAGGGTGAAAAAAAGTGAAAAGTGGATCCACGTGTATGTAGTGCCAAGGACGGTTTAGTAACTAAAAAGATTCCATATCTACAGTCCGAAAGCTAATATTATAAGTCGAATCAAGTCTTATAGTGATCCTAACCTGACCATCTAAAGAGCCAAAGTAGAGAAAATAAGGGCAAGCCTATGTTATCTAGTCTGCAGCATTTGGAACTTCCTTGTGAGGGCGAGAGTCTTACTTGTTAAGTCCCATGTTTCATATTTTTATATATTTGTGAGTAGGGAACTTCATTTGCTGTGAGGGTACTTGATATTTGTTTTATTCTTCCAGTTGGCCGTGTGAAAAACATTGGTGATAACTTGACTATCTGTTAATAGCTAGATGACATATTTTGATCCCTCTTTATCATGATTTGTGGTTACTTGATGTGCATATGCTGATTTGGTTTACCGAAAAAAGGGTCAAAAGTTCTTTGAATTTATGGTGCAAATTTTGATTGATGTTTGATGTAGTATCCAAGGTTAATTTTCAAGTTAAGCATCATTTTTTATTTTTTTAAGACATACAAAAGTATTAAGCCGAGGGTGTTGATGTGTTGTGAGTTTACAGAACTTTTGATGCTTAACACTAAGAATATAGAATGGCCTTCGGTATGTTTATACAAATATGAGGTTTTTTTTATTTTTTTTCCAGGAAAAATAGGTGTTGGAGCAAGAAAACATGCATAAAAGTGCAAAAAATCAGCTTAGTACCAATCTTAGTACGAGTCGTACCTAGATTGTACGAGCCATCCTAAGACTCGTGGAAAAATCTCAAAAGGCTGAAACAATGTGAAGGCAAAGTACGACTCTTAGTATGAGCCATACCAAGATGGTATGAGTCGTAACCTGAGTTGTGGAAAACTTCAAAAGAAAATTTGCACAAGCAGTCTCTTGGTATGAGTGGAACCCACAAATCGTAACATCTACTTACGATCCATACCATGAGTCGTGGGGAGCTTAAGTGATTCTTAAAGTCTTGGCAAAACTCCAAATGCAAAAAGCAATTATGAGTCATAGGAGCAAGGTACGAGGTATACCACAACACTCGTACAAAACTTCAGAAGATGTCAAATTTCTTAGGGCCAAACTACAGATGGATTGTATAACTTGCAGTACCATGGTACGAGTCGTACCAGTTGCCAACACTTAGTCAAATCTAAAGAATCCAAGGAACATACGAGAGCCATGTACAACCCGTACAATCCTATTACAGGTCGTATAACCAGTCGTAGGACGAGTCGGTGCCAGATATGGAAATTTTCCTGTTAGCTTAGGAAAAGGTTTCTGATGTCTCTATAAATACCTTTTATATTTTTAGAAGGAAGAGAGATCAGTAGACGTACGATTACATTGAGAGAAGTTTTATTTGTGAATTATTATCATGTTTTGGAGAGTAATTCTTGAGATTAACACTTGGTTTTCTCAATTGTTCTTGATTTTGTTCAATTATATTCAAAGCATGTTTTCTTCCAATTATTATTTTAAGTATTTAATTATGTGTTTGTCTATGAATACTAATTACAATCTTACAGTCATGAGAGGCGAAAGCCTCCACAACTAAGGTTTTGGGAACCATGGTGAACTAACGAAATAAGGTTACACAAAGTAATTCAAAACCAATGTTAGACGCTTGTATTGTATTTTCTTCATCTTTAAACGTTTCTTAACGGTTCGCAACATCAGGATTTTCCCCAATTCTTTACTTGCTTGAACCTAGAGAAGTAGAAATTAGGAAAAGAGAATTATAACAAAGCCTTAATTTTTATGGTCATCGTATGACTTGAGTTGCGGTTGCAGGAAATTTAATTTGAAATATATTGATAACAGTTAGTTTGAAATCACTCATAAGACCTAACCTGGTGATTGATTATAGTCATCCAATAGGGACGAACCAGTCATTTTCATGAACCCTAGTTATCAATTCTACAAGTAAGCATTGGGATTGATCACGTGTATATACCTGACGTAGTAATGAACACATGGGGAACACTTAACCTAGTTATTTTCAAATCTTGATAACAACCACAATTGCAATCTTATTATATTATTGTTTTTATTTGAACCCCCTTTTTGGAGTTAACTTACCAACAAGTTTAAGTACCAACATTAGTCTAGTTCCTACCTTATTCCCTATGGGTTCGACCCCAATCTCTTTTTTGGGTTGTTTATCGACAATGTCCGCTTCATACTTTGTCAGGAAGTGTGAATTTTATTCCTTATCAAAAAGTCGCGTCATTGCCGAGGACGAAGCATGCTTTTTCAAAGGGGAGGGGGTGTTCTTGTATTTTAGGGATTTTTGGATTTGTCCAAGGGTTTTTCTTGTTGTGTTTATTTTTCCTCGGGCATGCTATCTAGTAGAACCCACATGTTTAGGATTTTCTTGCTTAATTAAAAAGTAACTTAGGATTACTCAACCAATAAATTGCACTAGTTTTGAAGGTTTGAAAATTTTACCCTGTTTAAGAATTTTGATGGATAGCTATGTGCTTGTAGATTGAAAAGCATGATTTCTGTGGGTCTTTTTGTGTCATTTAGTGTATTAACATGAGTACTTCTAGTTAGCAATGTATAAATCAGAAAGGTAGAATGAATTCAAAACATTTACCATGAGTGACTGGGGTCTATACCTAGTTCAATACTGCGTAGAGGATTTACAACTTTCCCGGTTCGTCTTTACATAGGTTTTAGGATGGTTGGTTAGAAAAGGATCATATTCCCTTTTTGTTTAGCCCATTTCAGCTTAACTAATTTTTCTTTGATTAGCTAATTAACAATACCCATTTTTTATAATGAACTTATTTTTGCCCTGGTCCCTCCTTGGACATTGTGAACATCAACCTAGGAAAAATTCCTAAGTTGAGGGTGGCTAGAGTAGGGGTGCATAGATCTTGGGAAGGTGAAAAAAGAAGATAAAAGAAAAGTGATTTAAAATAAGGTGTGGTGTGACAAGACAAAAGAAGAAAAAGAAAAATTGAAAAGAACATACAAAAAGAGATATGAATGAAAATTTAAAAACACACCACACCTATACGATTGCATAAAAATGATGAAAAGTGAGGAAAAAGTTGAAAAAGCGAAAAGGGTGCAAAAAAGTGAAAAGTGGAGCCACGTGTATGTAGATCCAAGGAGGGTTTAGTCACTAAAAAGATTACATATCTACTATACCCAGCCCAAAATCCTACATTATAAGCCAAATTATGTCCGATAGTGATCCTAACCTGACCATCTGAAGAGCCGAAGTAGAGAAAATAAGGGCACGCCTATGGTATCCGGTGTGTAGTATTTGAAACTTCCTTGTGAGGGTAAGATTCTTACTTGTTAAGACCCATGTTTCATATTTTTATATATTTGTGAGTAGCAGACTTCCTTTGTTGTGAGGCTACTTGGTTTTTGTTTTATTCTACCAGTTGGCCGTGTGAAAAGCACTGGTGATGACTTTACTATCTGCTAATAGCTAGATGACATATCTTGATCCCTGTTTATCATGGTTTGTTGTTAGTTGATGTGCATAGGCTAATTTGGTTTACCGATAAAACGGTCAAAAGTTGTTTGAGTTTATGGTGCAAATTTTGATTGATGTTTGTTGTAGTGTCCTAAGTTTATTTTCTAGTTAAGCGTCATTTTTTTTGTTTTTTTATTTTCTTTGCCTGAGACATGCAAGAGTCTTAAGTTGAGGGTGTTGATGTGCTGTGAGTTTACAGATCTTTCGACACTTAACATTGGAAAGATAGCATGAGCTTCGGTATGTTTATGAAGATATGAGGTGTTTTTATTTTGTTTTCAGGGAAAATAGGTTTTGGAGCAAGAAAATGTGCAAAAGATGCAGAAAAGTGCAAAAAATCAGCCAAGTACCAATCTCAGTATGAGTTGTACTGAAACTCATGGAAAAACTCAAAAGGCCGAAATAATGTGAAGGAAAAGTATGACTCTCAGTACGAGCCGTAGCAAGATGGTACGAGTCATAATTGGAGTCGTGGAAAACTTCAAAGAAATTTTACACAAGCAGTCTCTTGGTATGAGTGGAACCCGCGGATCATAACATCTACCTACAACCCATACCATGAGTGGTGGGGAGCTTTAGTGATTCTTAAAGAATTGGTAGAACTCCAGATGCAAAAAGCAATTACGAGTCATAGGAGCAAGGTACGAGGCATACGACACCACTTGTACAAAACATCAGAAGATGTCAAAATTCTCAAGGCTAAGCTACTGATGTATTGTATGACTCGCAAGACCATGGTACGAGTTGTACCAGTTGCCAACACTTAGTCAAATCTGCAGCATCTAAGGAACATACGAGAGCCATGTACGACTCGGACAATCCTATTATGGGTCATATGACCAGTTGTAGGATGAGTCAATGCCAGATATGGAAATTTCCCTATTAACTTAGGAAAAGGTTTCTAATGTCTGTATAAATACCTTTTATGTTTCTTCAGTAGGAACAGAGATAGACGTATGATTACATTGTGAGAAGTCTTATTTGTGAATTATTATCAAGTTTTGGAGAGCAATTATTGAGATCAACACTTGATTTTCACAATTGTTCTTGATTTTGTTCATTAATATTCAAAGCGGGTTTTCTTCCAATTATTTTTTAATTATCTAATTGTGTGTTTGTCTATGAATACTAATTACAATCTTACAATCATGAGAGTCTAAAATCTCCATAAGTAGGGTTGCAGGAACCATCGTGAATTAATGAAATAGGGTTACACAAAGTAATTCAAAATAAATGCTAAACGCTTGTATTGTATTCTCTTCTTCTTTAAATGTGTTTTTAACAGTGCGCAACATTATGACTTGTCGAATTCTTTACTTGCTTGAACCTAGAGAATTAGTGATTTAAAAAAGAGAATTACAACAAAGCTTTGATTTTTATGATCATTGTATAACTTGAACTGCGATCGCAGGATAGTTAATTTGGAACATATTGATAATGGTTTGTTTGAAATCGATCATGAGACCTAACCTGGTGATTGAGTATAGTTATTCAAAAGGGATGAACCAGTTGTTTGGATGAACCCTAGTTATTAGTACAACAAGTAAGCAGTGGGATTGATCACGCGTGTATACACGAAGTAGTCATGAACCCATGGGGAACACTTACCCTAGTTATTTACAAATCTTGATAACAACCACAATTGCGATCTTGTTTTATTATTGTTTTTATTTACACCCCCTATTTTGAGATAATTTACGAACAAGTTGAAGTACCAAAATTAGTCTAGTTCTTACCTTATTCCCTGTGGGTTCGCCCCCAACCTTTTTGTTGGGTTCTTTATTGACAATATCCGCTTCATACTTTATCAAAAAGTGTGAGTTTGAGCATTATCACTCATCATCATCATTGGAAATTTTCCATCCTTTCACCCCTCCTAGACAATGACTTACTTGACGAGTCTTTCCATTAAACAACGACTCGTTATCTGGCTTATTGGTTCTAGGGGAGGTTTGGACAAGTTTTTGAACTGAGTATGAACAAGTGACAGGATGACTCGTTACTCCTCACAATGGGTCATTCCATGTCTCATTGGTTCCTAAGTGACAACTTGTAGGGTTGACAACGGCTCAGGCAACGGGTCATTGTTGCTGATAGCAACTCATTGTCTGAGTCATTTTGAGACAAAAGTTTTTGGTTTCTTTTTGGTTTTTCATGCTATATCTGGGTTTTGGTCTATGAAACTTTTGGGTTGTTACAATATATTATCTTGGGAACATTCATACTCAAATGAAGGCTAAGTAAGCTAATAGGCTGGAGAAAGTGCTACAATAAAAAACTGAAAGGTATAAACTAATTTCTACAGGAGTGGCTCACTCTGAACCGAGATAAGCATACTAAATGAACTTATGCAACTACGGTGCATATTTAAATACGAATAGGACTGATGAGTATGGAATTAAATAGAATACTGAGGAGAAATTTAGTACCTGATGCTGAAACTGAACTAGAAGGGAATAAGTGAGGGTATTTAGCCATCATGTCCACTTTTGCTTCCCATTTAGCTCCCTCAATTAGTTGGTTCCTCCATAAGACCTTTATTGAAGCAACCTCCTTGTTTCTCAACTTACGAACCTGAAGGTCTAGGATCTAGACTAGAAATTCTTTGTAAGAGAGGTAGTTCTTTACACCAACACTCTCTAGAGGTACTACTGAGGTTGGGCCACTGATGCATTTCTTCAACAACGACACATGGATGACTGGGTGCACCAATGCTAACTCTGTAGGCAACTTTAGCTCATAAGACATATTGCCAAAGCATCTCAGGATTATGTAAGGGCCAATATACCTGGGACTGAGCTTTCCTTTTCTTTTCGAATCTCATCACCCCTTTCATAGGTGAAATTTTCAAGTATATCAATCATCCACAGCAAACTCTAACTCCCTTCTCCTTATATCTGCATACAATTTCTATCGGCTTTGAGTTGTCTTCAGCCATTCCTTAATAAGTAGAACCTTCTGAATGGCCTCATGTACTGAATTAGGCCCTATCAAGATAGCTTTACCAATATCAAACCACCCTATAGGAGACCTGCACCTCCTACCATATAGTGCCTCAAACGGAGCCATCTGAATACTGGAGTGGTAGTTGTATGCAAACTCAATGATAGGTAGGTGATCATCCCAACTACCCTTGAAATCAATCACACAAGACCTGAACATATCCTCCAAAGTCTGAATCATCCACTCAGCCTGTCCATCGGTCTGTACGGTGGAAAGGTGTGTTGAGCTTGATTTGAGTACCAAGTCCTTTCGAAAAGACGTTCAGAAGTGTGGGTGAACTGAGTACTCCTATCTGAGATAATGAAAAAGGGAACCCCATATAGTCTGACTAACTCCCAAATGTACAGTCTAGGATAATCCTCTGCTAAGTCTGTGGCCTTAACTGGTAGGAAATGTGCTTACTTATTTGTCTGGTCTACAACCACCTAAATCGAGTCATGCTGTCGACGATTACGAGGTAAGCCTGTGATGAAGTCCATATTCACTTCTTCCTACTTCCAAGTAGGAATGCTAATATCCTGAGTCATACCCCCAGGTATTTGATGTTCAACCTTGACCTGCTAACAATTTGGACACTTAGCCACGAATTATGTGATGTCCTTCTTCATTCCATTCCACCAGTACACTTCCTATAGATCAAGGTACATCTTTGTGGCACCTGAGTGGATGGAGTACCTATTGCTGTGATCCTCCGTTAGTATCTGCTCCCTTAAATCATCTACATTTGGAAAACACAACCTACTCTGGCAACGGAGCACACCATCTCCACCTTTGGAGAATGCTTCCACCTCTTTCCTTAGAACTTCTTCCTTCAACTTGAGTAAAATTTGGTCTTCATCCTGCTTTGACTTAACCTCTACCACTAGGGAGGATTCTGACCCACTCCGGAATACAACTCTACCTTCTATTGAGTCAACCAATTGAACCCCTAATCGAGCAAGTTTGTGAATATCTCTAACTAGATCTTTCTTTCCATCCTCAATATGAGCAACATTCCCTATAGACAATCTGCTGAAGGCGTCATCCACGTTGGTCTTACCCAGGTGATACATCACACTCATTTCATAATCCTTCAACAACTCTAGCCAGCTTCTCTGATGAAGATTCAAATCCTTCTGATTGAACACATATTGCTGGCTCTTGTGATCAGTGAAAATATCCACGTGAACCCCATAAAGATAGTGTCTCTAAATCTTTAAAGCGAACACTACCGCTGCCGATTCTAGATCATGAGTCGGATGGTTCTTCTCATGAACTTTGAGCTGTCTAAAAGCGTAAGCTATGAATTTTCCATGTTGCATCAGAACGCAATTGACACCTAAAGGCATGACAATAGACCACAAATTCGTCTGAACCTTCTAACAGAGTTAGGACTGGGGCTGTAGTGAGTCGAGTCTTCAACTCATGAAAACTCTTCTCCATGTGTCAGACCACTAAAACTTCACCTTTTTTGAGTTAGTTTGATTAAAAGGGAGGCAGTGGAGGAGAAACCTTCGATGAATCGCTTGTAATAGCCGGCTAGACCCAAGAAACTTCTAATGTTAGATGGAGAAATAGGTCTTGGCAAGTCTTGAATACCGCTATCTTCTGAGGACCCACCTAAATACCCTGTCATGCCTCGGGCCTACACCCTGGATGCAACATGGTACTTGAAGCCACAAGTGACCCAAAGACAGCCCCTGGTCTATCATACACTAGCATTTTGAGTAAACATGCACAATGGAACTTTTAATTAATAGAATTAACTAGTTTAAGAAAATGTAAAAGCTAAAAGTAATGAAGAAAGAGAAATTTTCTGAAATACATCTATGAAAACAAGTCTGGTCTGAAAGTCATCTACTGAGGAGTTGCTGGGACAAGCCCCCAACTAACTCTAAGTCTATAGAAAATAATAACTCAAATGAAGAAAATAAAAAAGGCCCTCGAATGATGAGGACTCACACTTCGGCTGCTGAGGTAGAGGCTCTAAAACTACGGTGATTATCTAAGCTGGGTCTAAGAACCTATAGTTGTATCATGAAATAATACAACATAAAAGTATGCGTCGGTACTTTGAATGTACTGAGTAAGTGAGACAAACATGAATAACATGACATATAATAGGTAACTGAATTGATACGACATGAAATGACCATCTGAAATGCTGAATATTGATACAACTGATATTAAAATGATATGGTCGAAAGTGACCCTGGCTGATGGTCATAAACATGTCCTAAGTATGAAATACCGAGTATGTAATACCACACTGAACTAATCTGGACTGAAGAATCTTAGAGAAAACTATACTGACTAGTGGGAGAGGCTATAACCAACATATAACCACGCGAGCTAGACGTGGAGTCCGATGTACACACCCCACCGGTAGGACCCAATATACCTTGCTAGGGTATAAAGGCATGGACTGCGAGAATCACTATCAAAGGGGCCATGAGGCCAAGTAAATATATATTAACCTACGGTGGCAACATAGTTCTGGAACCTGGGTGTGCTGGAACCACAGCCCTTTCGGTACTAAGTCCTACTCCCCACTAGATAATCCTATTACTGCTACTACTGACAAGCGGATAGCTTGATACTGGGCCCAAGACTATACTGACCCATGGATACTATCAGAGAGTTCCCTGAGCGTCTTATAGGACCAAATTTGGAAACTGAGTTGTAAGACTGGTCAAAGTTGCTTATCTGTAAGCGTCTTAACCATCTTAAGAACAACTGATCTCTGAACTAGGGTCCGGTGGCTAGTCAGAGCTATAATTGGAATATCATGACCACCTAATGGAACAAATAACTGTAATATGAGTCTGAGTCTGATAACTGAGAGGCACCACTGATACCTCGAGAAGAAACCATAGTCAAACTAATCAGCTGACATTTCTAACTGACACTGAAATATTCTAGTATTGTGATTGCAATGGAACTGACAATTCCAAGAAAATACAAAGTATATAGAATTTCTAACTGAATCTAAATTTCATACAAGCAACTGAGTTGTTAACACATACAAGAATTATAAAAGCCCCTAACTCTGAAAGATGCAACCAATTCTCAAGAATTCAAAGCCTAAGCAGAAGTCTAATTTCTGACATTTCAACAGTTAGGGATGAATTTCTAAAGTTGGTGGAACAAGCCTCATTTTTATAAATAGATGGTGGAAAAGATAGCTACAATTAACATAAGACCAGATTCTACATGAATTAATCCAAGAACAGCAATAATATCTTAAATTTCGTAAGTTAAGGGCTAGGACTCAAAGTTAATTGAGAGAGGGTTTCTGGGGGACACAAGGGGAGAACAATCTCCTTGCTGAATTCCCACATATTTGTAGAAGATAATCTGATAAAAATCTTGAAGAAAGACTGAGAAGATGAACATTTTCCCTAGCTTCTTCTCTGAACTCCTGGCTGTTTCTACGCTCTGGTTTTTGAGAGGATGAGTGAAGGAAGAAGGGGAATTGTCGTTCTATCCCTTTTTACTCCCTCCCAAGATCCCAAAACAACAAGGTTTGGGAATCAAAAAGCTGGGAAAGTACTAAAATACCCCTTGCAGAAAGAACTGAAAATTGCCCTACACTAAACAACGGACCTCAGAACGGGTCGTTGGTAGGAACGATGACCCGTTGAATCTCGTCGTGGTTTATGGGTTCAGAAACAAGGTTTACAGGAGGTGTCCCATAGTTAGTTACAACAATCTATTGGAAGCAACAATGGGCCATTGATACCCCCTGTAGGATCAGGTAAGAAAACTAGCACGGAGACGATGGGTGGTAACAACGGCTCGTTGGTAGGACCAACGGGCCGTTGTTCCCTCTCGTTTCCTTAGGGAAAGGTTCGGTAATCCTCTGAACTTGAGATTCAATGGATGACAGGAAGGCTCGTTGTTAGGAACAATGAGTCATCCTATGTCTCGTTGTTTCCCCTCGAAGGAAGGCTGCTACTAACCACGACCAGTTACAACAGTCCGTTGGTTCCACCAACAGTCTTTTGTGGGGATCGTCTGAGATAGAAAAATATTTCTGGTTTTCCTATTGTTTTTTCATGAAACATTTTAATTTGGTCTAGAAAAGTTTTGAGGTGTTATAATATCTCCCTCTTGGGATCATTCATCCTCAAATGAAGGCCAAAACTAGGAAAAGAGCCGAGATTTCTAAAATTGAGGCTATGACTGATTTTTGAAGGAGTAACTAACTTCGAACTGATTTAACTGTACTACCTGAGTTGATGCAACTAAAATGCACGCAGAAAATCTAAATAAGGATGATGAGTACAAAACTGAGTAGAGTACTGAGAAGGAATTTAGTACCTGATTCTAGGTCTGAACTGGAAGAGAACAAGTGAGGGTATCTGGACATCATGTTTTCTTCCGCTTCCCATGTGACTCCCTCAACTTGCTGATTTCTCCGTAGCACCTTGACCGAAGCTATCTCCTTATTCCTCAGCTTACGAACCTGACGGTCAAGGATCTAGACTGGTACCTCCTCGTATGTGAGACTATCCTTTATCTCCACACTGTCCAATGGCACTACTAAAGTTGGATCACCGATGCACTTCTTCAGAAGTGACACATGGAAAACTGGGTGTACTACTGCTAGTTCTAAGGTAACTCTAGCCCATAGGCCACCTTACCAATCCGTCTCAGTATCTTATAGGGTCCCACATATCGTGGACTGAGTTTTCCCTTTTTCCCAAATCTCATCACCCCTTTCATGGGCTAAATTTTCAGGTATACCCAGTCACCAACTGCAAACTCCACTGCACATCGGCATAAGATTTTTGATGGCTTTGAGCTATTTTTAGCCTTTCTCAGATAAGCTAAACTTTCTGCATTGCCTCATGCGCTGAGTCTAGCCCTATCATGGTAGCTTCACCAACTTCATACCATCCTATAGGCGATCTACACCTCCTACCATACAATGCTTCGAATGGGGCCATCTAAATGCTGGAATGGTAGCTAATATTGTACTCAAACTCGATAAGAGACAAATGGCCATCCTAATTCCCCTTAAAGTTGATCGCGCATGCTATTGGAATATCTTCTAGGGTTTTTATGGTCCGCTCAGCTTTCCCATCTATTTGCAGATGAAAAGAGATACTGAGTTTAACCTGGGTGCCTAGTCCCTTCTAAAAGGACTTACAGAAGTGTGAGGTGAACTGTGTTCCCCTGTCTGAAATAATGGACAAGGGTACCCCATGAAGTCTGACTAACTCTCGGATATAAAGTTTTTCATAGTCCTCCACTGAGTCTTTAGTTTTGACTGGGAGGAAATGAGCTAACTTGGTCAACTGATCTACTACTACCCAGATTGAGTCATGATGTCGGCGAGTTTGAGGTAGACCTATAATAAAGTCCATATTTACCTCTTCCCACTTCCATGTGGGTATATTGTTATCTTGAGTCATGCCCCCTGGCCTTTGATGCTCCACTTTGACTTGCTAACAGTTGGGGCACTTAGCTACAAATTCGGCAATATCTCTTTTCATGCCGTTCCACCAGTAAATGTCCCTCAAATCGCAGTACATTTTGGTAGCACCAGGATGAATGGAGTACCTCGAGCTGTTTTCTTCAACTAAAATCTGGTGTCTCAATTCTCCAACATCTACCACACACAATCTTCCTGGTACCGGAGCACTCCATCTCCCCCTTTGGAGAAAGCCTCAACCTCCTTTCTAAGAACTTCTTACTTGAGTTTAAGTAAAACTGGATCTTCATCTTTTCTGGACTTAACCTCAACTACCAAGGATGAATCTGACCCGCTTTGTACTACTACCCCACCTTCTGCTGAGTCTACCAGCTGAACCCCTAACTAGGCTAGTCTGTGAACCTCTTTTGCTAATTCCTTTTTACCTTCTTCCACATGAGCCACACTGGCCATAGACACTCTGCTTAGAGCATCGGCCACTATGTTGGCTTTGCCTGGGTGATACAACACACTCATTTCATAATCTTTTAACAGTTCCAACCACCATCTCTGGTACAGGTTTAGGTCCTTTTGGCTGAATACATACTGAAGGCTCTTGTGATCTGTGAATACATCCACGTGAGCCCCGTACAAGTAATGTCTCCATATTTTTAATGTGAATACCACTGCCGCCAAATCCAAGTCATGAGTTGCATAATTCTTCTCATGAACTTTGAGCTTCCTGGAGGCATAGGCTATCACCTTTCCATGCTGCATCAGAACGCAGCCAAGTCCAACTCTGGAGGCATCACAATATACAACAAACCTATCTGTTCCTTCTAGCATGGTCAAAACTGGAGCGGTAGTGAGTCGAGTCTTCAACTCCTGAAAACTCTTCTCACACTCATCTGACCACTAAAATTTCACCTTCTTTTGGGTTAATTTGGTCAGAGGGGATTCTATGGAGGAGAAACCTTCAACAAACCATCGGTAATAGCATGCTAAACCCAAGAAACTCCTGATCTCGGTCAGAGAGGTGGGTCTAGACCAATCCTTTACTGCTGAAATTTTGTGAGGATCTACTTGTATCCCCTCACCTAATACCACATGATCCAAGAATGACACAGACTTTAACTAGAATTCACACTTGCTGAATTTAGCAAATAGATGGCGATTTCTGAGGGTCTGTAATACTAATCTTAGGTGATTGGCATGCTCTTCCTCATTTATGGAGTACACCAAAATGTCTTCAATAAATACGATGACGAACATATCTAGGTACGGCTTGAAAACCCTATTCATTAGATCTATGAAGGTTGTTGGGGGTGTTTGTTAACTCAAAGGACATCACCACAAACTCATAGAGACCATACCAGGTTCTGAATACTGTTTTCGGTATGTCACTCTCTCTAACCCTTAACTGATGGTACCTCGACCTGAGGTCGATCTTGGAAAAGAAACTGGCTCCTTAAAGTTGGTCGAATAGATCGTTAATTCTAGGCAAAGGGTATCTACTCATAATTGTGACCTTGTTCAGTTGACGGTAATCTATGCACATTCTGAGGGTACCGTCTTTCTTGCGCACGAATAGCACTGGAGCACCCCAGGGAGAGATGCTAGGTCTGATAAAACCCTTGTCAAGAAGATCTTTTAGTTTCTCCTTCAACTCCTTAAGTTCAGCTGGAGCCATTCTTTAAGGAGGGATGGAGATGGGCTGAGTATCTAGGAGGAGATCTATTCTGAAGTCTATTTCCCGTTCAAGAGGAACTTCAGGTTGATCCTTAGGAAATATATCTGAGAACTCGCTGACAACTGGAACTGACTGAATGGTTGGGGTCTCGAAGTTGGAATCCTTGACCCAAACCAAATGATATAGACACCCTTTGGAAATGAGTTTTTGGGCCTTGAGGTAGGAAATAAACCTACCCTTAGGAGCTGAACTGCTACCCGACCATTCTAAAACTGGCTCATTAGGAAACTGGAATTTGACAACTCTAGTTCTGCAATCGACTGTAGCATAGCAGGAGTGTAACCAATCCATGCCGATAATAAGGTCGAAGTCGACCATGTCTAGCTCTACAAGATCAGCTGGTATGACTTTACTCAAGACTGAGACAGGGCAGTTTCTATACACCCGACTAGCTCTAACTGACTCGCCAACTGGGGTGGAGACTGAGAAGGGTTCTGATAGGACCTCTGGCCTAATACTGAACTGAACTGCTACATATGGAGTTACAAACGAAAGGATAGCTCCTGGATATAAGAGGGCATATACATCTAGGTGGAAGAGACGTAACATACCAGTAACTACGTCAGGTGAACTTTCCTGATCCTGATGAGAAGAGAGAGCATAAAAACGATTCTGGTGCTGACCGCCATCTGTACTTGATGGGTTGGCTTGCTGAGCTGGTCGACCTGCTGGAGCTGTTGAGGTAGTGGATTGTGATCTTCCTCACCCTACTGACGGACATTCTTTGATTCAATGCCCGAGCTGTCCACAACCAAAATAGCCTTCCCTACCCTGTAGACACTCTCTAGGATGATTTTTTCCCCACCCGGGGCACACTAGATACCTGTTCCCTGAACTATGGGCCTGAAACTGAGTGCCCGATGACCCACCCCTCCGATCCTAGCGGGATCAAAAAGTTGGGGTGCTGGCTGAGCTAGGTGCTGGGGCCCTGTGTTGCTGTTGCTGCTGCTGTGGGCGGCTACTACCATCAAATCTCTAGTGGCCAAAATCTGAATGGCCTATTCTTGCTCGCTTGTTCTTTCACTCCATATCTTTCAGCTTCTCGGCCTCAATCTTTTGAGCGTAAAAAAATAGGCTGGACAAATCCATGTCCTTGATCAGCATTGCGGTCCTGCACTCCTTGAGGAACAGATTAGATACTCCGTTGATGAACGTCAGCATGCGAGCCCTTGGCTCGTCCACCATCTCTAGAGCATACTTTGATAATCTGGTGAACTCAACAGCATACTCCTCCACTGTCCAGTTTCCTTGATGTAGGTTCATAAACTCTACTATATTAGCCTCCCTCAGCTCCTGGAAAGAACCTATCCAGAAAAGCTGTATGAACTCCTCCGACTCAACCGGTCCTCTTCTGCTGACTGACCCTCCTTCCACTGATCGCACCAAACCTTGGTTATCCGGTTTAGCTGGTAGGCAGCTAGGTCTGCACTCTCAGAGGAGCTGACACCCATGATCCGGGTGATCTTTCTAATCTCGTGTACAAAGCCTTGTGGGTCCTCTCCCACCTTTGTTCCGTGAAAGTCTGGAGGGTTCATCTAGGTTAAATCCCACACCCTAGCAGCAGTTATAGACCCATTTGTGGCTACTGGAACCACCTGCTGGTTCACTTGGTTGGTGACGGTCTGGGCAAGCAATTGAATGACCGCCCTAAATTTGCCAATAGATACGGAATCATCCTGAGGAGCTGCGGGAGCTGGTGGGGCGGGTCTATTAGCATTTCCGGCCCTTCGTCCATTTCAATGTCGAGGAGGCTTTGGTCATTGAAAAGTAAATAAGACACAATTTAGAAAGACGCCTTTGGAATTGGACTTTAACGCACAATAAGGAGCATGAAAAAAGGGGAATTTTCCTAATAACATCTCGTAGCCTCCTCGTCATAAGTGTGGCGTGCTTCACACCCATGAAAAGGACTCCACTCGATGAAGCTTTCAGATTTTTTGAGGATACTCTAAACCTAGTGATCTGATACCAAGTTTGTTATGCCCCGAGCCTACACCCTAGACGCAACATGGTACTTGAAGCCACAAGTGACCCCAAGACAACCCGTGATCTATCATTCACTAGCATTCTGAGTAAACACGCACAACGGGACTTTTAATTAACAACATTAACTAGTTTAAGAAAACATAAAAACTGAAAGTAATGAAGAAAGTGACATTTTTTGAAATACATCTCTGAAAACAAGTATGGTCTGAAAGTCATCTACTGAGGAATTACTGAGACAAACCCCCAGCTAACTCTAAGTCTATAGAAAATCATAATTCAACTGAAGAAAATAAACAAGGCCCTCAAATGATGAGGACCCACACTTCGGCTGCTGAGGTAGAGGCTCTGAAACTGCGGTGATTATCTAAGTAGGGTTTGACAACCTGCAGCTGTATCATGAAACAATACAGCATAAAAGTATGCGTCGGTACTTTGAATGTACTGAGTAAGTGAGAGAAACATGAATAACATGACAAAACAGGTCATTGAATTTATACGACATGAAATGACCAACAAAAATGCTGAATATTGATACAATTGATAATAAAATGATATGGTCAAAAGTGACCCTGGCTGATGGTCATAAACGTGTACTAAGTCTCAAATATTGAGTTTGTAATACTACACTGAACTAATCTGGACTGAAGAATTTGAGAGCAAACTATACTAACTAGTGGGAGAGGCTATAACCGATATATAACCACGCGAGCTAGACGTGGAGTCCAATGTACAAATCCCACCAGTAGGACCCAATATACCTTGCCAGGGTATAAAGGCATGGACTGCGAGAATCACTGTCAAAGGGGCCATGAGGCCAAGTAAATATATATAACCTACGATGGCAATGTAGTTCTAGAACCTGGGTGCGTTGGAACCCCGACCCTTTCGGTGCTAATTCCTACTCCCACTAGATAATCATTTTACTGCTACTACTGACAAGAGGATAGCTCGATACTGGGGCAAAATACTATACTAACCCAAGGATACTGTCAGAGAGTTCCCTGAGCGTCTTATAGGACCAGATTTGGAAACTGAGTTCTAAGACTGATTAGAGCTGCTTATTTGGAGCGTCGCCACCATCTTAAGAACAACTGATAACTAAATTGGTGTCCAGGGGCTAGTCATAGCTATAATTGGAATGTCATGACCACCTTATGGACCAAATAACTATAATCTAAGTCTAATAACTGAGAGGCACCACTGATACCTCGAGAAGTCTAATTTTTGACATTTTAACAGTTAGGGCTGAATTTCTAAAGTTGGTGGAACAAGCATCATTTTTATTAACAGCTAGTGGAAAAGATAGCTATAATTAACATAAGACTAGATTCTACATGAACTAATCCAAGAATGGAAACAATATCTTAAATTACGTAAGTTAAGGTCTAGGACTAAAAGTTAACTGAGAGAGGGTTTCTGGGAGATGCAAGGGGAGAACAATCTCCCTGCGGAATTCCCACATACTTGTAGAAGAGAATCTGATAAAAATCATGAAGAAATATTTAGAAAATGAATGTTTTCCCTAGCTTATGCTTTGAACTCCTGACTGTTTTTACACTCTGGTTTTTGAGAGGATGAGTGAAGGAGGAAGGGGAATTTTCATTCTATCCCTTTTTACTCCCTCCCAAGACCCCAAAACGACAAGGTTTGGGAATAAAAAAGCTAGGAATGTACTAAAATACCCCTGACAGAAAGAACTGAAAACTGTCCGACACTAAACAACGGACCTCAGAACGGGTCGTTGGTAGGAACAACGGCCCGTTGAATCTGGTCGTGGTTTCTGGGTTTAAAAATAAGGTTTACTGGAGGTTTCCCATGGTTAGGTATAACGGCCCGTTGGAAGCAACAACGGGCCATTGCTACCCCATAGGAACTGGTAAGAAAACTGGCACAGGGACGACGGGTGGTAACAACGGCTCGTTGGTAGGACCAATGGGACGTTGTTCCCTATCGTTGCCTCAGGGAAAGGTCCGATAATCCTCTGAACTTGGGATTCAACGGATGATAGGAAGACTCATTTTTAGGAACAACAAGTTGTCCTTTGTCTCATTGTTTCCCCTCGAAGGAAGGTTGCTACTAACCGTGACCACTTACAACTGTCCATTGGTTCCACCAACGGTCCGTTGTGGGGGTCGTCTGAGAAAGAAAAAAAATTCTTATTTTCCTATGATTTTTCATGCAATGTTTGAATTTGGTCTAGGAAAGTTTTTGGGTGTTACATACCCTCTCTAGAGACCATATGGATGAGGAAGGCAACTGATTTCAGTCAAAATTCACACTTGTTAAATTTGGCGAACAATTTGCGGTCCTTGAGATTTTGTAAAACTATTCTCAGATAGTCTGCATGCTCCTCCTCTGTTCTGGAGTAAACCAGAATATAATTTATATAGACAATAACGAACATACCCTATTCATCAGATCCATAAAAGTTACAGGAGCACTGGTTAGTAGAAAAGACATAACTACAAATTCGTAGTGACCATACCAAGTATTAAAGGTCGTTTTTGAAATGTCACATTCTCTGACCTTGAGATGGTGGTATCCCGATCTAAGGTCTATCTTTGAGAAACAACTATATACCTAAATTTGGTCAAACAAGTCATCAATCCTTGATAGGGAATACCTGTTCCTGACTGTGACTTTGTTCTGCTGATGATAGTCGATGCACATTTTGACTGTACCGTCTTTCTTTTTGCACGAACAAGACTGGGGTACCCCTTGGAGAGATACTGGGTCTGATGAATTCCTTATGTAGAAGGTCTTTCACCTATTCATTTAACTCCTTAAACTCAGCTGGATCCATTTTGTAAGGAGGAATAAAGATGGACTAGGTATATAGAAGAAGGTCTGTGCCGAAGTCTATTTCCCACTAGGGAGGGACTCCAGGAAGATCTTCAGCAAACACATCAAGAAACACACTTTAAAATGGAAATGTCTGAAGTGTTGGGGTCTTAGAACTAGAATCTTTGACCCTACCAGATGGTAGATATACTCCTTAGCAATCATCTTTCTAGCCTTAAGGTATGAAATGAGATGACCCTTAGGCGCCGAAGTACTACCCTTCCACTCTAGGACTGGCTCGTTAGGAAACTAAAACCTGACAATGGTTTTGCAGTCAACTAAAGCATAACAAGAATGTAGTCAGGCCATGCCCAGAATAAGGTCGAAGTTGACCAAATCTAGCTTACTAGATCAACTGAGGTGACTTTGTGAAATACCATTGTCAAGCCCCCAAACTAGGGTAGGGCGCAACTAACACTCGATTCATGGTCGATCGAGAAGCCAGCTATATAACATCTATAAATGTAACACTAAGGCTGACCAAGCCACCTCTCACAACCAACCAAGATAAATACTGGGCTAATAATGCCTTGAAAATTATAAATATGCAACCTGGAAAGCTGACAAGGCTACAATAAAGCTAAGCAAAGCAATGAAAAACCAATACGACTACATAACCCACACTACTATACAAACTAGTCCACATCAGCATCTACAGAGTAAACAACCTGAAATGCACGGGACAGGGCCCCGGCCTACCCATTTTGTACACAAAACTGAAAAGAGTCCAAACTAGGACATGGCTCCTGGAAGAGAGGAGCATACCACTATTCTGCTAAAATCTGGCTCCTACTACGTCCGATGATCTGAGCCTCGACTTGTACTTGCAACACAATTGCAGGAAGGGTCCCAATATGAAGGGACGTCAGTACGAATAAAATGTACTGGTATATAAGGCTGAAAACTGTAAACATATAAGACAAAAATGATAACTAGGAAAGAAATAAGGAGTAGTAACAACCCAAAATCCTGAAAATAGAAACCTGACAATAACTATTTATTGAAGTGTAAATGCAACCATCTAATGCATAACAAAGACTATAACTGAAATGCCAGCAGACAACCAGCCATAAAATCTATATACAATTTGTCCAGCCAGTGTACCACACCGGGGTAAAATAACAAGAACTCCAGATGGTGTACCACACTGGGGTAAAATCAATAAATCTTAGAAAAAATCATAAATGGAGCCGATATGGCTTATACTGGACCAGCTCAATACGTACAACATAGAAATGAGAAATACTAAACATGTGGCTTGCATAGGCCTCCTTCGTAATGCATAACTGGAACTGAGTACATATAACATGTAAAGCTAGAAAATAGAACATAAATGCATGTATTAAAAACTTGTATAAATCATAAGGAACTACGGATGACCTAAGAGTTTCAACAAAATTTATAGATCATGTTCAAGGGACATTAGAGCTCAGAAACTCGCTAGCTTGTCGTTCGGCTTAAGGGAAAGGGATTATGAAATCTCCCCTTTTTCGACATATTTCATAAAAAACACATAAGATAAGCACAACCATAACCAGGTAATCCAAATTCTATAAGCGTTTTACCCTTAATAGCTTGCGACGTCTTTACGTTGCTTAAAATTGTTACATGTCCTCATCTTGGCTCTTTCACCAATTTGAGTTGAGAAACCATACCTTTAAACATATTTAACATAACATGTATATAAACATGACACACAGTAAGGACCAACTAACAATTCCCACACTGGGGGTCTCAACTCAATTTACAACTACGACAACAATCAACACAATATCATCACTTTAGATGTCTCTCACTTTAGCTGGATAATCTTAACATTTATCCTCAATAAAACATGGAACTTTAAAGCTTAAATGAAGCTTAACATACTGCCTCAAGACTTTTAAATATGTTTTGTCTCATTCGATTCACAACACATAAATCGTGCTTAAAAGAAGAATGATAGACAGGGTGCCTTACATACCTTTACTCCGATGAACTTTTCTCTAGCCGATTTCCTATCTCAATGATAAGCCTTCAACCTCCTTAATCCAGTGGTTTTATAGGCCAATGACAAGCTTAATATATAGCAAAAAATTCGTAAATAACTATCCAGAGGCAGTCACAATAGCAACAGCAGCACATAGCAACATCAACAACATTTAACCATTTTCTCAACTAGTTTTCACTAACTTTTGAGGGAGAAAAAAGAGGGAAATTTTACCTTGGTTTTTATGTAATTCTACCCTCAATATAGTATAATTCCAAGCAAAATAAACAGCCAAAAATCCTAAGGAAAATGAGCAAAACTCAGCTAACAAACGGTGCATCGGCAGCTCACTTATGTCATCAATTTCAGAATTTTCTTTGAGAGGTTTAAAGGGAGAGAAATCCTTACCTTTTCTCGTTATTTCAACAACTACCCAAATATGGATATAGGCAGTCCAAATAGATTTTGAAATGCATAAAAACTTCTTCATTGTTATCTCAGCATGTATCCTAGTCGTACAGTGTTACGACTGGTGTTTCCTCGAATAAAATAACGATCTCGAACCAGCTGCGAATGGTTTCTACCATTAGTGTAATTCGATAAGTTGTAATTAGTTGTTATTGATATACGTGTATAAATATCAGATATGTGGCGATTAGCTATTGACAGGGACTACATTTACATAGTATGGTTAGCTGCTAGAGAGTATATGCAGATGATCATTACTTTGGGACCCATAATTAAAAGGGGAGTAGGTTAAATGTGATTCCGCATTAATGACACTATAGAAACTCTTTTATTCTCGGTTTATTGTGACGTAGACTTATGTATTTGTTGCCAGGTCTAGACTTCTGAGGCTCATAAGAGTTAGTAGCCTGAATCAGTTGGTCAAGCAATATGGGCGCAGTTAGGCGGTGTAACGACTGTTAGGCACAGTATTAGCGGAAAGCATCCTTAGAGGTCATTAACGTTATCGCATGTTCTAGGAGTAGAAATAGACCTAATAGGTATTCCAGAGTTAGCGACACCAGGGTTCTCCTTTGTATTGAGTGATCGTATGTCGTCCCTTTAGCTATATCGGTGATTGTCGGTCTTAGTCGGTTACGGTTATCATGTAGGACGCCCAACAAGCCAGCCCGGTAGTACAGTGTGGATAAACCCATCAGTACCCCAAGGAGGAGTCCACATCAATGGTCAGTGACGAGCCAGCACCCTAGCCAGTTCTTGTCAGGTATCCAGGTACAGAGTGCCAGGAGAGGACCAGTCTATATAGAATTGCCTATAAGATTGAGGATTACCCGAGCATTAATATAGATCCGAGTGGATTAGGACAAGGTAAGAACTTGGTAGTACTCTTCTAGTACGGTTTTACCAAGTTAGGGAGATCGGTAAGCTCCCTATAGGGAACCAGGGACTGATCGCCTAGAAGCAAGTTCAACGGGCCGAAGCTCTATATTTATTTAATTAGAAGGATAAAGTAGTAAGTTGCAGCAACTCCACAATTATGCATGAGCTACGGATGTTCAGTAGGACATTAGGTGTATTGTTAGACTACTTCAGACCTCACTCTATTCAGCCCAGATTATTAAATATCATGATCACTATCAGGATCCTCTAATCAAATACGTGCACATGGCGTGCCTGTAGACAGTCATACAGATTATCCCAGAAGCGAGTAGCATTAGCATGAGGCCTAGAAGGCCAGATATGTTCTCTATATATAGATAGATTTATTTGTCAGTTTCTCCAATATAGTAATTCAGTATGACCCTCAGTAAAGCGTGTCAGGAGTATGTGATTGTGCGATTATTGTTATCAGTTGAGACACAGTATTTGTATAGTTTGGGCATGATTACATGTATAGCTTCGTGACCACCCGGGGTTAATAGCTATGTAAGCTTCGTGCCCGGTGAGGATACATCGCTCTACGGAGCAGCATGCCGTCCGCAAGGGCGAAGATGAGGAGCAGCTCCTCATATTTTGTCGTGGTTGGCCTATACACACCCTTTGCCGGCGCTTGCCCCGAGTGTAGATATGAGTCCTCAGGACTCAGGCACAACTATAGTCGGGGGCCCAGCGTGCCCAAGTTGCATACCCAGGGGATCAACCCAGATGCTCGTAGTTACTAGGTGATGGGGTATGACCTAGATAGGGTAAATAGATTGATGTACTCACTAGGGCTAATGGGGGCCCGTGTGGGTTGTTATATGATTATTGCACCTTCACCTTATGGGGCCAAGTATGGTTTTATGTTTATATTGCTAGTTGCGATAGTTAGACAGCAGGACGCCTCGTAGTCAGGTACGACTCCTACTCCTCTTATTATAGTTAAGTATAGTCCTGATTTTACTACTTGATCGGCTTCAATCCGTTTCCTTTACTTCGGCTATGGTCGGCTTTACTCTTTACTTTCGAGTCATTTACAATTATTGATTTACATACTCGGTACATATTGTAGTGATGCCCTTCTCGGGGCGCTGCAGTACTGCCTGCAAGTACAGATGAAGCGAGGAGCAGATCCCTCGTAATTCTAGACAGCACCACGAGCCACCATCTCCTTTCTTCGGGCTTGTCTGCGTGAGGTTTTACTTCTTTTGTTTATATATTATGGGTAGGCGGGCCCTGTCTTGACCATCTAATTACTCCTAGAAGTGGCTTGCAGATTATATCATCTCCCTATGGTTAGATATGTATCAGTGCGTGTAGGGCCGTATGTGATTTAGATTATGTAGTCGAAGGCCGCCAACTCTATTTCCTCAATCGTTGTAGCTCGCATCACCTTTAACAACCTATAAGTCTGATCGATAAAGTCCTGAGGATCCTCCTCGGGTCTGATCCGGTGAATATAGGAGGGCTCAAACTCAATAACTTGCGGGCCCTGGAACTCTTTGTTGTCTGGCCTCTATGTCTCTCATCCACCTCTAATCGTCGCTCTTGACCTAGGCTATACGAGCCATTAGCTGAACAACTCCCTCAAGACCCTGTCCTTCTGGAACAATTGGAGGTACCACAGGCGTAAGAGGGTCTACAACTCTACTACCCTCAAGTACTGCTGGTGCAGGAGGCTAGAGTTTACTTGCCATTACTCTGGCCGGTGCGGGAGGAATTGTAATGCCCAGGGCGGGAGAATTCACTCCCAGGCCTCCGACCTGTCTCTCTGATCCACTAGGGAACTAGTACCCTCCCAAACAGCTGTGCCAATCAGCCTTGTAGTAGGATCTTCCTTGTTACAGGCATACTCTGAAAAAATAACACAATTTAGATATCACACTACTTATGAGCTCGACCAATAGAAGGAACTATTTCTAAATTGAAACAATTCCTAAATGTCTTGTAGCCTCACGATTATAACTACGGTGCAAACATACCCCATAAAGCAAGACTCTACTAGAAACGGCTTTGTGAACTCCCTAGGACACGACTTTGCTCTGATACCAAGTCTATCACGCCCCCAGACTAGGGTAGGACACAACTGGCACTGGGGTCATGGTCGATTGAGAAGCCAGCTATATATCTATAAATGTAATACTAAAGTGACCAAGCCTGTCACAACCATCCAAGATAAATATTGGGCTAATAATGCATTGACAATTATAAATATGCAACTTGGAAAGCTGAAGAGCTACAATAAAGCTAACCAAAGCAATGAAAAACCAATATGACTACACAACCCACACTACTATACAAACTAGTCCACATCAACCTCTAGAAGTAAACAACCTGAAATGCACGAGACGGGGCCCGGCCTACCTATGCTATACACAAAACTGAAAATAGTACAAACTAGGACATGGCTCCTGGAAGAGAGGAGCATACCACTATTCTGCTGAAATCTAGCTCCTACGACGTCCGATGATTTGAGCCTCGATGTGTCTCTGACACGATTGCAAGAAGGGTCCCAAGATGAAGGGACGTCGATACGAATATAATGTACTGGTATGTAAAATTTGAAAATTGTAAACATGTAAGATAAAAATGATATGCCTATGCTAGAAATAAGGAGTAGTAACAACCTGGAATCATGAAAACAGAAACCTAACAATAACTCATTATTGAAGTGTAAATACAACCATCTAATGCACAACAAAGACTATAATTGAAATGCGTAACCGACCATAAAATCTATACAATTCGTCCAGCCAGTGTACCACACCGGGTAAAACTAAAAATGCCTCAAGCCAGTGTATCATACCGAGGTAAAATCCATCCCTTTATTCGCACCATACTGGGTAAAATAAAAAAAGACCTCCAGTCGGTCCACACCGGTAAAATCAATAAATCTTAGACAAAATAATAAATGATGTCGATATGGCTTATCTTTGGACCAGCTCAATACATTACAACATAGAAATGACGAATACTAAACATATGGCCCCTACATAGGCCCCTTTATGTCACATAACTGGAACTGAGTACATATAACATGTAAAGCTAGAAAATAGAACTTCAATGCATGTATTGGGGAACTTATATAAATCATAAGGAACTACAGTTGACCTAAGAGTGTTCAAAGGGACATTGGAGCTCGAAGACTCGCTAACTTGTTGTTCGGCTTAGGGAAGGGATTATGAAGCCATACCTTGTCATGACATATTTTCATAACATACACATAAGATAAAGGACAACCATAACCAGGTAATCCTAATTCAATAAGCTCGTTTACCCTCAATAACTTGCGACGTCTTTATGGCTTAAAATTGTTTACTCGTCCTCATCTTGGCTCTTTCACCAATTTGAGTTAGAAACCAGACCTTTAATACACATTTAAAATAACATATATATACACATGACATACAGCAAGGACCAGCTAACAATGCCCATCTTTGAGGGTCTCAAAACTCAATGTACAACTACAACAACAATCAACACAATATCATCACTTTAGATGTCTCGCCCATTTAGGAATAATCTTAATATTTATCCTCAATTAAACATGGAACTTGAAGCTTAAATGTATCTTAACATACTGCCTCAAGACTTCTAAATAGTTTGTTGCCTCATTCGATTCACAACACACGAATCGTGCTTAAAAGAACAACGGACGGGGAACCTTACATACCTTTCTCCGATGAACTTTTCTCTAGCGGTTTCCTATCATTGATCAGCCTTCAACCTCCTTAATCTAGTGTTTTATAGGACAATGACAGATTAATCTATAGCAAAAAATGCAAAAAATGCAGCCAAAATAACTAACCGGAGAGGCGGTCACAATAGCAGCAACAGCACACGGCAACATCAACAACATTTAACCATTTTCTCAACTAGTTTTCACTAACTTTTGAGGGAGAAACAAGAGGAAAAATTTTACCTTAGTTTTCTGTATTTATATCCCTAAATATGAACTATAATTCCAGAAAAATAAACAGCCAAAAATACTAAGGCAAACGAGCAAAACTCAGCTAACAAACAGTCCATGTAGCTCACTTAGCTGCCATTTCCAGATTTTCGCTTTGCAATTTGAGAGGTTTAAAGGAAAAAATCCCCACCTTTTCTCCTGATTTCAACACCTACCCAAATATGGATATATAGTCAGTCCAAATAGATTTTGAAACGAAGAAAAATTCTTCAAAGCCTTTCCAAAACGAGCTCCAAAACAGCCCCTAACATACTTGGCAGGGTAATCTCCAACTTATCTTCTTGATTTTTCTTGAACTTTGCTTGATGTTCCTCCTTGATTTTCTTTGTCTAGCTGCTGGAATTTAGAGAGAAATGGAATCCTTAGTAAGATGGTTGATTTAGATTGAGCTAAAAATGTTTTCTATAAGTGAAAAAGTATATTTTAAGTAAATAGGGTGGTGGGCGCTAGGGCGTGTGCCGGCGTCACCGCTCGTGATGCTTCAGTAAAATGACCATAACTTCTTACTCCATACTGCGATTGACAAGAGGTTTGATGTTATGAAAACTAGCTCAAAAATACCTTTAATTTGGTAAGTCGTGGGGCTTCTAATTCATTATATATTGAGAGATATGATCATTTAAATTTGACTCTTACTTATAGACTTCACATACTCTTTGGTTTTTTGATCGTACACATTTCTCTTGTCATTTATGACCAATATACAACCCGTACTTTCATTAACCTGGCATAAAACATTAAATAATCACAAAAAAAATTTCTGGGATGTTATATTCTCCCCCTTGGAACATTCGTCCCCGAATAGAAATTAATTTCATTTAATATGCATCAAAATAGATACTCCGTAACTTAAGTATCAAACACAAACCTTAACATCCGTCGACATCGTAAATAGGTGAGGATACTTTATTCTTTATTTCCTCATCAGCCTCCCAAGTCACTTCCTCCAATGTTATTACTTCGTCATAATACTTTAACGGATACCTTTGGTTCAGGATTTCACGACTTGCCCGGTCAAGAATTGCAAGCTGGAACCTCGGTGTAAAGTGTCTCTCGAAACCGGACATCATCGATAGGCATAACACGAGTTGGGTCTCCTATACACTTCCGCAACACTGATACATGAAATACTGGGTGGACTACCACTAACTCTGGTGGCAACTCCAACTCATAGGCCACTTTTCCTATCCTACGGACAACTGCAGCAGGGCCCAACATATCTAGGACTCAACTTTCCTTTTCGGCAAAAATCGCATAACGCCTTTCATTGTGACACTTCCAGGAAGATCCATTCATTAACAACAGCTCAATGCTCGACGGTGTACATCTGCATAAGACTTCTGCTTGCAGGCAATTTGAGTCGATCTCTAATAAGTTTCACTTTGTAATGGCTTGTTGTACTAAGTATGGCCCCAATAACTCTGCCTCACTGAGTTCAAACCAGCCCACTGGTGACCTGCATTTTTGCCCATATAAAGCTTCATATGGAGCCATCTGAATACTTTCCTGGTAGTTGATATTATAGGCGAACTCAATCAAGGAGACATGATCATCAGCTCAGCAAAATCTAAACACATACACTCAACATATCTTCAAGCGTTTGAATGGTCGTTCAGCCTGTCCATCTGTCTGAGGATGAAATGTGGTACTGAGGCTTACCTAAGTGCCCAGGCCTTTCTGGAAAGACTTGTAGAAGTTTGTTGTGAACTGAACACCTCTGTTAGAAATAATGGAGAAGGGGCCTTATGTAGGTAGATCTCTCTTATATAAAGCCTAGCATAATCCTCTGCAACATATGTGGTCTTAACATAAAGTGAGCTGATTTAGTTAATGTATCAACTATTACCCAGATAGAATCATGCTTCCTGCTCGTTCCAGGAAATCGTAATAAAATCCATATTAATCACCTCTCACTTCCAGCTGGAATTTCTATATCACTAAACCTCCAGGCCTCTGGTGCTCCAGCCTTCACCTGTTGGCAATTGGGACACTGAGTCACAAGACCGGTGATGTCCTTCATTCAATTCCACCAATATAGCTGCCTCGGGATTTACGATACATCTTTGTGGAACTGGTATGCGAATAATGAGAATAATAGGCTTCATTCATAACTTTTTCCCATAGTTCACCCACATTAGGTACACATAGACGGCCTTGGTATCTAAGAACTCCATCGGGTCCACAATTAAATAGGCTATGCTTCTGTTGTGGTATACTGTCTCTCAGTAATCTAACTTCTTTGCATCATCATATTATGCGTTGCTTAACTTCCGCTACCAAGGATGATTATAGCGTGTTTTTACAATAACACCCCGTCTTCGGCATCCGATGGCAAATCCTTAAGTCAGCCAACTGCGTAGAGCCTTCATCATTTCGATCTTGTCAACCTGAATATATGACTCAAGCTACCTATAGACTTGTGACTTAGCACATCAGCTACAAAATTTGCCTTGCCCAGATGATACAGAATGCTAACATCTTTCGGCTTAATTCTCACCACCTTCTATAGTATAGAATTCAACTCCTTACCTTTGAAACAAATGTTTTGGAGGCTTTTATGATGCGTAAAAATATCAGCATGTACCACATATAAGTAGTGGCACCAAACTTCAATGCAAATACCACTACGGCCAACTCAAGATCATGGGTAGGATAATTTTGCTCGTGCTTCCTCAACTGTCTAGAGGCATAAGAAATGACCTTGCCGTGTTGCATCAGAACACAACCTAGCCCAACTCTCGAAACATCACAATAGACCAAATAACCCTCAACACCCTCTGGAAGAGGTTGGACAGGTGCTGAAGTCAACCTGATCTTCAATTCCTGAAATCTGCGCTCACATGCCTCTGTCGGTGAAACTTACTGCATTTGCTTTATGAGTCAACTTTGTCAATAGATGCGATGATAGTAAACCTTCCACTAATCGGTGATAATAACCTTCTAACCCCAGAGAGTTACGAACCTCTGTAGGATTCAAGGGTCTGGGTCAAGTCTTTACTGCCTCTATCTTCAGACTATCCACTCTTATACCTTCAGTTGTAATTACATGACCAAGGAAAGCCACAAATGTTAGCCAAAACTCACATTTAGAAAATTTAGGATATAACTTGTGCTCTTTTGTAGAATGTGTAATATTTCTCTTAAATGACCTGCATGCTCAGCCTCCAGATCTTGAGTAAATTAGAATATCATCAATGAATATATGATCACAAATACATCAAGAAAAGGCCTAAACACCCGATCCATCAGGTCCATAAGCGAGTTTGGGGCATTTGTAAGCCCAAATGACATCACTAAGAACTCATAATGGCTATATCTAATCCGCGAAGGCAGTCTTGGGGATATCCTTCCTAACCCATAACTGATGGTACCCGGATCTCAAATCAATCTTTGAGAAGCATCTGGCACTTTATAACTGATCAAATAGGTCATCAATCCTGGGAAGTGAGTACTTATTCTTAATCGTAACCTTATTTAGCTGCCTATAGTCAATACACACATTCTTAACGACTGTCTTTCTTTCTTTTAAACGCACTGGTGCACCCCAAGGCGATACACTAGGTCGAAGAATCCCTTCTCAGTAGATCTTCCAACTACTCCTTTAATTCTCTTAGCTATGCTTTGGAGCCATTCTCATGAGGAGGGATCAATATAGAGGCACGATTACCTGGAAGTAGATTAATAGAAAAATCTATCTCCCTTGGGGAGAATTCCAGAAAATCTCTGGAAAGATCTCAGGGAACTCATTTTACAATAGGAATTGACTGGAGAGTCGTAGCCTCACATTCAAGTTTCTTACCCAGACAAGTGAGAAATACAACCTTTGGATATCAACTAGCGTTAAGGTATGAAATAAACTTACCTTTAGGCATAAGCGGCACATCACCTTGCCATTCCGGACTGGCTCGCTGGGAAAATTGAATCTTACAACCTTAGCTCTGCAATTAACATTAGCATAACATGCCGCCAACCCAATCCATGCACAAAATGACATCAAAAATCAACCATTTCAAGCTCAACTAGATCAGCCAAGGTTGATCTGTCACATACCAATACTATGCAGTTTCAATAAACTCGTTTAGCTAACACAGATTCGCCAATTGGCGTAGAAATAGAAAATGGTATAGATAATAGCTCGGGGACCTAGCGACTCATAACCAATGGTGTTACATAAGAGAGTGTAGGGCAGGATCTTGTAAGACATATACTACGATAATAAATAATCAAAGTATCTATAACAACATCAGAGTGAGGCCTCTAGTCCTGTTGACCGCCCAAAGCATAAAATCGATTCTGGGTTGCCCCCGAGAACTAGAAGCCTCTCTACCTCTTCCACGGCCCCTGTGCTAGCTGAGGATCAGGTCTGGGAGGTCGAACGGAGGATGGCAGGCTTGGCTAACAGTGGCGCGATCCGCCTCGACCTATCTAAACAATCCCTCATAAAGTGCCTAGCTACTTACAATGATAACATACATATTCCCTAACGACGGTAACCTGAATGAGATTTACCACACTGGGGTGACAAGGCGGCAATGGTGGACGCCTCTACCCAACCCGCTCCCTGTGTCGAAAGCTAGATGGAGGCTGGGCCTTGGTCCCTTCTCTATCCACACGAAGCGAGGTGGGGCACTCCCTATTGGCTAATTGGTAATTTGGATGGTAGGCCCCTAGTCCACCCTGCGGCCCCTATAAGGACCCACAGTCCTAGCTCTCTTTCGTTGCTCCTGTTGTCACCAAGTATCCTGTAATTGATAGACCAAATCCTCTGCCCCTCACAGGGAGAAAGCCTGGTCGTGAAATATCCATATGCTCTGTGTAGATACCCCCAAGCAATCTCGATCTATGAAGCCCCAAACCCTAACACGAACCGATGAACTCTATCCTCTATCATCTTAACCATGTGAGGAGCATACATGGAAAGAGAATTAAACTGAAGACAATACTCACGCACACTCGTACTTCACTTGCTCTAGGTACAAAATGCACTCGGCTCGAGCACATCGAAGCTCCGGTGTAGATAGTGGTGCATAAAAGGTGTTACACCCGTAAGTTTCTAGCATGTGGTTGGCCTATTCGCATGTTGGTAGGAAGTTTTAGAATTCCATACGTGCGAGGGAAAGGGCCCTGGAGAAAGGCCGAATGAGTGCCAAGTTGGAATTTCATAGAGGAGGCCAAACCGCGCTGCCCAGAGGTGCAAGCGGCACAGGTGGGACCTCCGTGTTAGCCAACATAGCACTGAGCCAAAAGCGGCGTGTTGGCAAACGTGCCACATTGCTATGTATTTTGCTTCAAGTATATATAGGCCTTACCCTTTAACTTTATGACATTTCTCATATTTAAACGATCAGAATAGAGATAAGGACGAAGGGTTCATATAATTTTTCCTGGTTACGCCATGAAACGCCATCCAAAGTCAAATTAACTTTGGGTATCGAAGTATAAGGCTGCAGAGAGCATTTCTGAGTTAGTTTAGGTAAATTCGCCTGGTGAATTGTCGTCCTTAAACCAAAGTGATTGGAATTGCTCCAAACTAGTGTTAATATAATCCCAGACATAAAGTAAGTATTTCTCTCTTCTAGACCCTGAGAAATAGCGAGCTTTCAGTCGTTCTTCGATAAGTGGAAAGATAGTCGGTATATATACGTAAGTTATGGTTTTCTTAAAATTTAGTAATGAAGATAGCTCTAATCTTCCGTGGCTGTGATTACAGTTGGGTGAACAACTGAATACCAGCCGAACCTCGCCAGTTATTCGGTAAATGTCGGACGAGGTATGTAAAGATTAAATCTAAGCAAGTATCCTAGTAAATGCTGATGTTACGGCTAATGTTTCGAATAGAAATAACGATCTCAGACGCTGCCAGATGGTTTCTACCATTAGATTGTAATTCTATAGGGTGCTAATTAGTTGTTATTGATATACGTGTATAAATATCGAGATATGTGGCGATTAGGCTGCGCGAAGTTACATTTACATAAGTGTGATTGCTTGATGAAAGTATATACAGATCGTACTGCAGGACCCCTCGTTAAAGGGAGCAGGTTAAATGTGATTCACGTATGACGCTATAGAAACTCTTTTATTCTCAGTTTATTGTGACAGTAGACTTATGTATTTGTTGCTAGGTCTACACTTAGGCTACGTAAGAGTTAGTAACTGAATCGGTTGGTTAAACAATATGGGCGCAGTTAGGCGGTCTAGCGACAAGTTGGTGCCTGTATTAGCATGAAAGCATCATAGAGGTCATTAACGTTATCGCATGTTCCAGAATCAGAAATAGAGACATAATAGGTATATTCGAGTTAGCTACACGAGGTTCTCCTTTGTATTAGTGATCGTATATTTGTCCTTTAGATATATCAGTGATTGTCAGTCTTAGTTAGTTTAACAGTTATCATGTAGGACGCCCAACAAGCCATCCCAGTCATTCGAGTCAGATAAACCCGTGGGTACCCCAATGAGGAGTCCACATCAGTGTCGTGGCAGACTGACACCCTAGCCGGTTCTTGTATCGGGTATCCCGGGCATAGGGGCGCCCAGGAGAGGACCAGTCCATATAAATTGCCTATAAGATTGAGGATTACCCAGAATAGTAATATAGATCCGAGTGGATTCGAAAGGTCTAGGAGTCAGTAGTACTCTTCTAGTACAGTGTTTACAGTTAAGGAGATTAGTAGCTCCTATAGAGAACCCGAGGGGCGATCTTTAGAAACAAGTTCGTGGGCCAGCTCTATAGTTATTAATTAGAAGGATAAAGTAGTTAGTTGCCTTTAACTCCACAATTATGCATAAGCTACAGATGTTCGAGTAGGACATTCGAGTGTTTTGTTAGACTACTTCGAGACCTCACTGTATTCAGCCCCAGTTATTAAAGATCATGATCTTTTCTCCCAGGATCCTCTAATCAAATACGTGCACATGGCGTGCCTGTAGACAATCATACATATTATCCCAGAAGGAGTAGCAGTAGCATGAGGCCTAGAAGGCCAGATATGCTCGCTATATAGATAGATTTATTTGTCGGTTTCTCCAATATAGTAATTGTATGACCCTCAGTAAAACGTGTTAGGAGTATGTGATTATGTGCAGTTATTGTTATCAGTTGAGACCTGTATTTGCATAGTTTGGGCATGATTACCTGTAGCTTCCGATGACCATCCTAGGGTTAATATCTATGTCAACTCGTCTGCCAGAGGGCGAGGATACGTCGCTCTACGGAGCGGCATGCCGTCAGCAGGGACGAAGATAAGGAGCAAGCTCCTCATATTTTGCCGTGGTTGGCCTATATACACCACATCGGCGCTTGCGCCCGGGGTGTAGATAACAGGAGTGCTCCGGACTCAGGCACAGCTATAGTCGGGGGCCCGGTGGGCCCAAGTGCCCATACCCAGGGATCAACAAGATGCTCGTAGTTAGTAGGTGATGGGGTATGACCTGGATAGGGGTAAATAGATTGAAGTGTACTCACTAGGGCTAATGGGGGCCGTATGGAGTTTGTTATATGATGATTTACCTTCCCGCTTATGGGGGCCAAGTAGGTTTATGTTTATGTTGCGTGTTGCGTGGTTAGACAGCAGGACGCCTCGTAGTCAGGTACGACTCCTACTCCTCTTATTATAGTTAAGTATAGTCACATTTTACTACTTCGGTCAACTTCAATGTTTCCTTTACTTCGGCTATGGTCGGCTTTACTCTTTACTTTCAGTCATTTACAATTATTGATTTACATACTCGGTACATATTGTACTAACGCCCTTGGGGAACTGCATTACTTGCCTGCAAGTACAGATGAACGAGGAGCAGATCCTCGTAATTCTAGTCAGCCGCCTGAGCCACCGGCTCCTTTCTTTCGGAGCTTGTGCGGCAGAGGTTTACTTCTTTTGTTTATATATTATGGGTAGGCCGGAAGGGCTATACGAGCCATTAGCTGAACAACTCCCTCAAGACCCTGTCCTTCTGGAACAATTGGAGGTACCACAGGCGTAAGAGGGTCTACCACTCTACTACCCTCAGAAGTGCTGGCAGTGCGGGGAGGAGCTAGAGGTCTACTTGCCATTGCTCGTAGGTGCGAGAGACGCCAATACTTAGGGCAGGAGATTCCTATGAGCCTCTGACCTGTCTCTTTGATCCACTTTCGGAGGGAGACTAGTACCCTCCCAAAAGTTTGCCAATCAACCTTGTAGTGATCTTCCTTGTTACGGGCGTACTCTGAAACAATAACACAATTTAGATATCACACTACTTATGAGCTCGATAATAGAAGGAACTATTTGTAAAAGAGTGAAACAATTCCTAAATGTCCTGTAGCCTCCTGATTATAAGTACAGTGCAAACATACCCATAAGCAAGAACCTACTAGACACGGCTTTGTGAACTCCCTAGGACACGACTTCGCTCTGATACCAGTCTATCCCACGCTTTTAGGCAGGGTGGGACGCAAGCGGCACTCGATTCATGTCGATTGAGAAGCAAGCTATATAGCATCTATAAATGTAACACTAAGGATGACCCAACCACCTGTCACAACCATCCAAGACAAATATTGGGCTAGTAATGCATTGACAATTATAAATATGCAACCTGGAAAAGTTTGAAAAAGGCTACAATAAAGCTAACCAAAGCAATGAAAAACCAATATATTCACAACCCACACTATTATACAAACTAGTCCACATCGGCCTCTATAGAAGTAAACAACCTAAAATGCACGGGACGGGGCCCCGGCCTACCCATATTGTACCAAAACTGAAAATAGTACAAACTAGGACATGGCTCTGGAAGAGAGGAGCATACCACTATTCTGTGAAATCTAGCTCCTACTACGTCCGATGATCACAGGCCTCGACCAGTACCTACAACACGATTGCAGGAAGGGTCCCAAGATGAAGGACATCAGTACGAATAAAATGTACTGGTATGTAAGGCTGACAATTGTAAAAATGTAAGATAAAAATGATAACTAGGCCGAAATAAGGACTAGTAACCACTGGAATCTGAAACGAAACCTGACAATAACTCATTATTGAAGTGTAAATGCAACCATCTAATACGCTCAAAGACTCTAATTGAAATGCCAGCAGACAGCAGACGCAAAATCTATATACAATTCGTCCAGCCGGTGTACCACCCCAGGGTAACATAAAAATGCCTCAGTCGGTGTATCATACGGGGTAAAATCATCCAGCCTGTGTACCATACTGGGTAAAAAATAAAAAAGATCTCCAGCGGGTCCACACCGGGCCAAAAATCAATAAATCTTAGACAAAATAATAAATGAAGCCTTATGGCTTATGGACGACTCTGTCATTGCAACATAGAAATGACGAATACTAAACATGTGGCCTGCATAGGCCTCCCTTAGGGTGTGCATAGCCCCGGAACTGAGTACATACAACATGTAAAGCTAGAAAATAGAACTTCAATGCATGTATTAAGAACTTGTATAAATCATAAGGAACTACGGTTGACCTCAGAGTTTCAACAAAATTTATATGTCATGTTCAAGGGACATTAGAGCTCGAAACTCACTAGCTTGTTGTTCGGCTTACGGGAAAGGGATTATGAAATCATGCACTTGTCCTGAAATATTTCATAACATACACATAAGATAAAGGACAGCTATAGCAGGTAATCCTAATTCAATAGCTCGTTTACCCTCAATAACTTGCGACGTCTTTATAACCCAAAATTGTTTATACGTCCTCATCTTGGCTCTTTCACCAATTTGAGTTAGAAACCAGACCTTTAAAAACATTAAAATAACATATATATACATGAAATATAGTAAGGACCGGATAACAATGCTCATCTTTGAGGGTGTCTCCAACTCAATGTACAACTCGACAACAATCAACACAATATCACACTTTAGATGTCTCACTTCGGCTAGGAATAATCTTAACATTTATCCTCAATTAAACATGAAACTTAAAAGATTAAATGAAGCTTAGCATACTGCCTCAAGACTTATAAAGAGGCTTCTGGCTCATTGAATTCACAACACAGGAATCGTGCTTAAAAGAATGATAGACGGGGTGCCTTACATACCTTTCTCCAATGAACTTTCTCCTAGCCGATTTCCTATCTCAATGATCAGCCTTCAACCTCCTTAATCCAGTGTTTTTATAGGACAGCCAGCAAGATTAATCTATAGCAAAAAATGCAGCCAAAATAACTAACCGGAGAGGCGAGTCCACAATAGCAACAACCACACACGGCAACATCAGCAATATTTATCAAACATCAACTAGTTTTCACTAACTTTTGAGGGACAAACAAGAGGAAATTTTAACTTATTTTTCTGTATTTATATCCCTAAATATGAACTATAATTCCAGAAAAATAAACAGCCAAAAATACTAAGGAAAACAGGCAAAACTCAGCTAACAAACAGTCCATCGGCAGCACATGCTTGTATTTCCAGATTTTCGCCTTTGCAATTTGAGAGGTTTAAAGGGAGAGAAATCCTTACTGCTCTCTGATTCAACACCTACCCAAATATGGATATATAGGCAGTCCAAATAGATTTTGAAACGAAGAAAAAAATTCTTAAAACCTTTCCAAAACGAGCTCCAAAACAGCCCCTAACATACTTGGCAGGTAATCTCAACTTATCTTTGTGATTTTTCTTGAACTTTGCTTGATGTTCCTCCTTGATTTTCTTTGTCCTAGCTGCTGGAATTGAGAGAGAAATGCATACCTTGGCCAAGCTGGTCAATTTAGATTTGTGAAAATGTTTTCTACAAGTGAAAAAGTAGATTTTAAGTAAATAAGTCGGTGGAGGCGCTGAGGGCGTCATGCCCACATCACACCGCTCTTTATGCTTCGGTAAAAAATGCCCATAATTTCTTACTCGGAACCCGATTGACAAGAGGTTTGATGTTATGAAAACTTGACTGAAAGACCTTTAATTTGATAAGTCGTGGGGCTTCTAATTCATTATAAATTGGGAGATATGATGTTCAAAGTTGACCCTTACTTATGAACTTCACATACTCTTTGGGTTTTTGTCGTACACATTTCCCTTGTCATCCACAACCAATATACAACACGTACTTTCCTTAACCTAGCATAAAAACATTAAATAATCACAAAAATATTTTTCAGGGTGTTATAACCATGACAAAGCAATTTATGTCACATAGCTAGCTCTAATTGACTCACCAACTAGAGTAGAAACTTAAAATGGATCTGAGAGAATTTATGGACTAATATCAAGTTTGATTTGCCAATGTAGCCGAGTCACGAAGAAAAGTGTGGCTCCTGAATCTAGAAAATCATATACATCCGTGTGGAAAAGGCGTAACATACCAGTAACCACATCAGGTGAGTTTTTCCTGATCCTGACGGAAGATAGAGCATAGAAATGATTCAGCGGGCGCCACACATTACTGGTGGTGGCCTACTTGGGCTGGACTTTCATGGCGAAGTTGTTGACATGGTGGACTGGGCCTTCCCCACTCCTGCTAACGGGTAATCCATCAATTTGTGACCCAGCTGACCATACCCAGAAACAACCATCCTTGCCAGATAGTACTCCACCCAATGATTCTTGCCGCACTTAGGACGGGCTAGAAAAGTGCGGCTTCTAGAGACATGGCTGCAGGAATGGGAGCCTGATGTACCACCTCTATTATCTTTATAGGGCCTGGAAAATGGAGCACTAGCTGAGGAAGGTGCTGGAGGCCTTTGCTGTTGCTGCTGCTGGGGGCGATTACCACCGACCTCTGTGGGAATACTCAAATTGGCCCAGTTACGCCTGTTTACTCTCCTCTCTATCTCCTTCAACTTCTCTCTGCCTCTATTTGTTGTGCATGAATGATGAGACTAGGTCTATGTCTTTGGTAAGCATGGTGGTCCTTAACTCCTTGACCACCAAGTCTTGGAGCTCCATTAACAAATTTGAGCATGCGAGCCCATGGCTCAACAGCCATTTCTGGAGCATATCGACAGGCTAGGTGAACTTTAGTGCATACTCTTGTACTGTCATATTGATACACTTGCCTCAAGTTCAATATTCAGCATCCTTATATTCCCTTAGCTCCGAAAGAACCTATCCGAGGAATGCTGTAATGAACTTCCATTCCACCGGACCTACACCATTCTGCCTTCCCTCCTTCCATTGCTTGAACCAAATCTAAGCCACCCCTTTCAACTGGTAGGCAACCGAATCAGCACTTTCTATAGCCGAATGCTATCTGTTTGTCTGATATTACTTTACTAACTTTTATTCTGAATATATGTCATAATATTATAAAACATGCATAACGGATGTTGCACTATGCGGTTACGAAATAATAATTTCTCCATTTGGCCTTTGTTTTACTAGCTTTCGGACTAAGTATGGCATAACAGCGCAAGACAGGTTTACTAAATTCGCACAAACTCAATATTTGACTCCGAGAAATTCTATTACGGAGTTTGCGTATTATACTAGGCTAAAGTTACTAACTTGACGAAGAAACTAGCTTTACATACCTTCGCTTTGAATTTTCCGACTCACGGGGGAAGCTCGGTTTAGTACCCCAGCCATTCTCCCAACTGCATTCACATATATCAATTAGAACTGAATATACTAATATTTTGGAAGAAAACATCACTTTTGATATATATATATAGCCCAAACATTGGCTTATCAAAAAACGGTCGAAAACTTGCAATTTTTGAAAGTCGAAGGAGAAATACTCACTTTAAGGCTAGGAGTACATTGATACTAATTTGGAGCAATTCCCGGTTACATAGCTCAGTAGTGCGATGATTTGCCGGGCGAATTTCATTAAACTAAATCCGTAGGAATGCTCCTTGCTGCTAAATGCCTCGGTATGCGAGGTTAATTTGAGTTTTGGGTTTGTGTTTGACGGTGTAATGAAAGGAAATTATCAATACCTCTCGTTCTCTCTGTTTCTCTCGCAACTTTCTAGAAATTTATGAAGTTAAATGAAATAAACTGAAGTTGGAGGAAGCTTACTGTATGAGCCTGGACAGGCCAATGTGTCTGAGCCAACTCGAGGCCCTCCCTCCGTGACACGTTGCCATCGCGGAGAACTCTGCCGGCTCGCCATGATTGTTCAGCTGATTTCTTATCCGGTCTTTTCGGGCCTTTTTCTAGCATGTATGGCATTCTAAACTCTCAACCAACTTGTCAGAATAGGCCATCTACATGTTCGAGAACTTACAGGGTGTAGCATTCTCCCCCTTAAGAACATTCGTCCTCGAATGTAAGCTTCTATCTTCAGGTATTCCCAACCTACTCAACTTATTTCTAGAAAAATTTTGGCAGAGTTTCCCCTATATTGTGGACTATCTCAAAAACCTGAAATGCAGTAAAGTCCAATACAGGTACACCACATAATACTATAATATTCATCATGAAGGCTGAAGTCGATTATCTCATTTTATACATATACGATAAAACTGCATAAATAACAATACTAACATACCTCTTGGCCCGGCTAGGCTTGGAACAAGTAGGATATCAAATTTTCATATCTTCACTCTGCCTCCCCAAGTCATCTCCTCCCGGTTCCTGTTACGCCATAGTACCTTGACCCAGAAATATCTTTGGTTCTCAATCTATGAATACGTACATCTAAGATAGCTCTTGGAACCTCTTCATAGGCCAAAACTCTTAGTAACCTAGATATCACGGATTGGGACTGCTCTGGATGCGTCTCCTAGCCATTTTCTCAGCATAGATACGTGAAAGACCAGATGAACGGATTTAGTTCTAGAGGCAAGTTCAACTCATATGCTACTTGGCCTATTCTTGACGAATTTGATAAGGCCCAACGAATCTCGGAGGCGAGCTTACCTTTCATCAGAGATACTTTCAGAATACAGTCATTATCAAATTCAGGTCTCTACGCCGCATATAAGCATACAATTTTTGACGGCTCTGTGCAGTCGATAAACGTTCTCTTATAAGCTTTACCTTCTCCTCGACTATTGAATAATATACACATTTCAGCATTGACTCTCCACTTCAAACCAGCCAAGCGGCGATCTGCATTTCGCCCATACAAGCCTCAAAGGGCGCCATCTGGATAGCTTAGTATTAGCTATTATTATAAGCAAACTCAATTAATGGTAAATGCTGGTCAGCTACCTCCAAAATCTAGCACAAACGCTTGTAACATATCCTCGATCGTTTTAATTGTACATTCTGCTTGCCTATCTGTCTGAGGGTTGAATGTTGTGCTCAAATTAATTTCGTTCCTAGACACTCTCTGAAATGACTGCCAAAATCTAGCTGTAAATTGTGCTCCTCTGTCAGAATAAACTAGATCTTGGAACACCATGTAATCTAATATTTCTCGATACAATTCGGGCATAATCCTCGACCGAGAGAAAGTAGCTTTCACTGGCGGGAAGTGGGCTGATTTCGTCAGTTTGTCAGCAACTACCCAAATGGAATCATGCTTATGTTTGGTACAGGGTAATCCTGCTACAAAATCCATGTTCACTGCTTCCCATTTCCAGAGAGGCATAGTTATGTCTGAGTTAACCCGCACGGTTTCTAGTGTTCCGCTTTTACCGTTGGCGGTTAGGACATTGGGCTACAAATTCGGGTATTCCTCTTTTCATACTTGGCCACCAGTAGATCTCCTTGATATCGTGGTACATTTTCGTCACGCCTGGGTGGAGAGAATAGCGGGCATAATGTACCTCATTCATATCTGTTGACAGACCACAGAAATGTCACGGAACACGGGGCGGCCCCTTACATCGCAGCACTTCATCTCAGTTATCTAAAAAATTTGGCACTTTACCTTGCTGACCAGGTCAGGATTCTCATACTGCCATTCTTTTACCTCCACAACTAATGACGACATGGCGGTATTACCGAGATTACCTCTGTTTCCTGTTTGTTTCAGCTACCACGAGCGTCTAAGGTGGCTAATTGGTGTATTTCTCTGGATAATTCCCGTTGTTCGGCTACAATCACGCCAAACTCCCCATATATTTATGGCTAAGGGCGTTTGTTACTACATTGTCTCTTCTTGATTGATAAAAATATTCATATTGAAGACTTGGCATATAATTGGCGGTCACTCTTGGCTTATTATGCCGGAGAGACCCGACAAGGTAATCTACCGATATAGCTAGAGCTTATCGGCCTTCTGGCCGCATGCTAAGGCTACTTGTTACTGGGATAACCTGAACGACCGTCTGCACACCATGCTCGTATCGTCGAGAGGATCACGATAATGATCATGATCTCTAATAATTTGGCGAACCAACCTTGAATAACTTAATAGCCGGGTTAAATGGCCTGAATGCTGAAGTAGTCTAACAGTGCTCTAAATGTCCTACTCAGTATTGATCACGGGCAAAAATAGCATGCCGTGATACGCTTTATAACTAAATTAGTCGTGTTGCCTAAGTTACTTTATACATTTTCATGTGATTTTATATAAATGTGAAGATATGTGCTAACCAACATGATTAGCCTTTGTTTGTAGGTTTTTTGATGACTTTTGAGCTAATCCATGAGTTGGTGAAGTAGAGGCTTGGAAACGGAATGAATACGCGAACGTCGGCAAGAGGAGGCCTGAAGCAGCCCACTGCGCGTCGGCATCGTGCCACTGATGGCAGGCTTTTTGAATCAGACAATTTTGTTGGGAATGTGCAAGGAATCAGAATTTTGGGAACGACTCCAACAGAAATTGGCAGGGCCACCCGAGTGCTTCTTGGTGAAACCAAAAAGCACAATTTTATGCAACCTCAACAACATCGGTACCGGCGAGAATAGCGAGATTGATAGGCATAGTAGCAGCCGTGAGGAAACACTGTAGAAAATTATGAGACCCGAGAGAATCGGTTAGCGGAAAATCGGGCGAGGATGGCAGCGAGACTTAATGAACGACAAGTAGCCACCGCCAATCTTGAAAAACAAGTGGGTCAAATAGCGACTTCTCAAAACGCGGGGCCTCAAGGGTGATTACCAAGCGACGCAGATCCTAACCCCCGGCAAATCAATGCCATCAGTCTTAGAAACTGGAAGGCAGTTGGCGATGCGGTGCCTAAAAGTTGAGAAAGGAGGTGCAGCCGGAGTTCGTAAGACAAGGACCATCCACCGATATTGGAGAAAATCGGAGTCTTGGAAATAAAATGCGCAACCTTCATTGCAGCGCACAAAGACCACCACCACCTTCCCCCAGAGATTCAAAAGAGCAAGGAGGAGGAATGTTTCAAAAAGTTCTGCGAGAGTTTCAAAGAACTTCATATAAATTGCCTCTTATTGATGTCTTGCGAGATGCCCAAGGTATTCTAAATACTTGAAGGATGTGATGGCGAACAAAGTTAGATTGGTGGAAGTCCAGACTGTAGCACTGACTGAGGAGTGCAGTCACAGGGTGTTGAGCAAACTGCCAAGAAGCTCAAAGACCCCGAGTTTTACCCTCCCCATACAAATTGGCGAGGTGCTACGAGCTTTGTGTGATTTATGGGCGCGATTAATCTAATGCCCTTATCCTTATTTAACACCTTGGGGTTGGGGAAAACCGAGGCCGACAAGGTTGATGCTGCAGCTGGCTGACAAGTCGCGAGTGACACCTGATGGAATCATAGAGGACCTTCTCATCAAAGTAGGTAAATTTATTATACTTTTTCTTGATTTTATTATTTTAGATTTTCAGGTTGATGACCGAGGTACCCCTAATCTTGGGGCGGCCATTCTTGGCCACCGGAGGAACGGTGATCGATTTGAAAGAAGGGACCCTGAAAATGAGGGTCGAGGATGAAGAAGAAATCTTTCGCGTATACCAAGAAATAAACCCATCCGCACACTACAGAAACCTTTGTCAAGTTAGTGTGTTGGCGGAGGATGAGTGTGGGGTGGAGGTTTCCACAAGTGCACGGCCAAAGGCAATGTCAAGTGTTCGGCCCGGTTTGATAGGGCTTCGATTTGAAGAAGTTGGAGAAAGGGAGGAACATAGTAGGTTGTTTCCTCTAAACAACAGAAGAAAAGGAGTTGGTTCTCAAAGAGCCCAGGTATGCGGATGTCTGAAAGGGCCCGAGTCCACATCGGCCCACCCGACGTAAATAAGCGTTGCTTGAGAGGCAACCCCAAGGGTACCTCAGGTACAATTTGTAATTTTATTTTATTTTTTATTTTGTTATTTTTCATTTTTGTTTGTTGTTTTTGGTGGAGAGTTAGGCACAGGTGGAGGGAAGTGCAGGTACCCTCGGAAGGGGAGGAAGCTAGTAAGCATGGAAGAGGAAAAGTGTGGGGTCGACCACCCGCTTGTGCAAGTTGTGGAAAAACATGCTATTAGCTAGGCCTAAAGGCCTCAGGGAGTATTCTCACCCTTTTAAATATTAATTTGATGCTGAGGACATAGCATGATTTAAGTGTGGGGTGAGGGAAAATTTCAAGGGAAATTTAAAATTTTTTGTGCTTTAACAAATTGTTGGTGAATGTAATGCTTGTGTGATAAAATGAGAAAATTTTGAAAAAATTTATTTTAATGAGTCAAGCATGACTTCATCACCCGTTGGTTTTTTCTTTCGGTTCTTTTCCGACGGGAGTCTTTGAACCGAAGAATAAAATTTTATTTTTAATTTTTATTTTTATTTTTTATTTGTCTGTATATAATGTTTTAGCTGTAGTTAGGGACTGTTTCCGACGATGGAATGGATGACGACCGTCTTAAGGAAAAATTAGTCAATAGATGTGGGTTTTGAAACCGTAGCTAATTGATGCTTGATGTTCTTGTTATGTGCTATACATGATTTGAAGATGCAAGTATGTTCGGTGTTGGAAATGTATAACTTTGTTTGAGACATAGGCTCTTGAATTTGACTCAATATAATTGAAGCTTAATTTTGAATTCTTGTGATTAGCTGAGTAGAGTCTGCTGAATGTGTCTTGAATTGAGCATGTGCCATGAGTGTAAGGTTTTTGAGCATTCTATGCTATTGTGGATTGTCTAGAACTTGGCTGGAGTGTGTATGAAGCGAAATGAAGGATGTAGTGTAGGGAGATGATTTAGGCATTTCTTTGAACAACACAAAATTTATCCCTCATTTTACCTACCTTCAGAAATTAATCCTAATTAGCCCCGTTAGCCTTGAGCCTATTCTTTTTGTGCTGCAACAGAAGCTTATTCCTTTTCTTTCATTAACCTTGGGTGACTGTAGCTCCTAAGCGCTTGGAAGAAAAATCTAAAAAGAGTAAAGGAGTGAGAGGAATGGAAAGAAATGAAAAGTAGCAAGTTGTAGAAAGTGAGAAGAAAGGACAAAGGTGCACTTGTGTGAAGATGGGATGATCACTATTAAGGAGTAAGAAAATAATTCTATGAAAAATTATTTATAGAACTCCTTACTAATAAAGCTCAAAAGTGCCTAAATTTAGGGGGAACAAAAGAGAAGAAAACTACTAAGGATAAAAAGGTGAAGTAAGGGAAGGAAAGTTCGCAATGAGGGCGTGATGTATTAAAAAGCGCCAGGAAAGATAGTCACTACTACTGGCCATAATAGTACCTACACATTACCTGAGTTACATTACAACCTTAAAATTCCTACTTGATCTTACATTCATACATCCTTAAATTAGTGGAATAAAACACTAAGGGCAAACATGGGTCATGACATGATGCATGAATTCTTTGTGGTGGTATAATTCTTTTTATGTGCCCACACATGTTGTGATGTAAAAATTATTTTGCGTGTGATTGGGTAACTCTCTTTCCGTGAGGGCACATGTTTAATAAAGGGTAAAATTCACATGTGGGATTTCTTAATCAGTTAATTTGCAGGAGTTTGCTAAAATTTTGAGAGTCGATTCTTGAGGTTGAGGTCTTGACATAGTTGTATTTCATTTCGGTGATTAAATTGTGCATGCTCTATTTTTAGCTTGTATCTTACGCAATCATTATAGCCGTAGATTGAATTATCTTGCTAAATTAGTTATGTGGGAGTCTCCATACGCATAATATGTAAAAGGTTGTTCGAGGACGAACAAGGCTTTAAGTGTGGGGTTGTGATCACGGGAAAAATAGCATGCTCGTGATACGGTTTATAACTTAAATTAGTCGTGTTGCATAAGTTACTTTATACATTTTCATGTGATTTTATATAAATGTGAAGATATGTGCTAACCAACATGATTAGCCTTTGTTTTGTAGGTTTTGATGACTTTTGAGGAGCTAATCCATGAGTTGGTGAAGTAGGAGCTTGGAAACGGAATGAACCACGCGAACGTCGGCAAGAGAGGCACAAAACAGCCCCACCTGCGTGTCGGCAACGTGCCACGGCAGGCAGGCTGCCCACAACAGCCCACCTGCGCATTGGCAATGTGCCACGGCAGGCTGTCTGCGCGACGACAAGGAAGGCAACGCTGCCCAAGCGGCGTGCCACGCGCGGCTGCGGGGAGTCTTTGCCGAGCTGATTACTGGGTGTTGTTCCAGTGAGCTTTCGCGTGCCTCCATGTCACGGAGCAGTGCTCCGTATTACACTCTGTGACACGGAGCCGTTCCACGATAGGCCGTTGCTTATGTTCTCCATTTACTATAAATAGGACCCTTAGCTCCTAATTCCATTTAGTCACGATTTTATTAAGAAAACTACTTACAAAGTGAAGGGAGAAGCAGGAGAACTCATCTAGGGTTTGTCAAATTCCCTTCTCATCTACCAATATCGTGTAAGTATGTAGCTTAGGAGTAGATTAATAGTAGTGTAGAGTAGTTTTACGAACATGATTGGCTAGAACCCTTCCTCTAGGGTTGAAGCCATGAATTATGATTGTGATTTTTATGAAATTGTTTTGGAATTAAGTTATTAATTGTTGTTTTCATCTTGCATTCTGAATTGTTGGTTGTTTTTATGATTGGTCACCATGAAAGCATATTTGTTAGCTTGGGTGATAGCTTGAGAAAGGATTACCTAGGGTCGGGACATGAGAATGTGAGGAGCATGATTGTAATCTCGGGAGAGATTACGTGTTTGGAATGAAATATACACTCACACCGTGGTTGACACGGGGTTATGAAAGACCAACTTGGGATGTCACATCACCACTCGAAGAAGTAGTATTGAGGCTAAGTTGAGTTAAATGGTTAGACGCACGAAAGTCCCTAATCGTTTCCTAGTAAACCACAACATAATTGATTGCCCGAGAGACTAGAAAATCAAACTCCTCGCTCACAATGATGCGGTGAGGCTAGATTGCCGTGTTAAGAGGCTCAGACCATGAACATGCAATTCCAGTTATGTGAAATAACAATTGATAGTTCCATGCTTATTTCATTGCAAATCTCGTAGGCTCGCATGATTATACGGTTTTAACTCTATGTTGCTCCTAGGTAAATTCAGAATATTTCATTGACCAAACTTAGACTTAATTATTATTCATCGAAAATGTTTATAACCAACACTTTAGGTATTTAAGATCACACTAGAAATGGATAGTTAGAGGAATGGGTCAGTCCCTGTGGGTTCGACAATCCGGTTCTTTAAAGAGCCACTATTACTTACATGACCCGTACACTTGCGGACGCGCTCGATGTGAAAAGAGTCGTCAAATTTTGGCACTCGATACGGGCAACGTCAAGTATCTGGCTCATGCATAAGCTGTGGAGTTGTGGGCATCTAACTGGTTTGTTATTCTACTTGAACAATTGTAGAGCTGGGCTTAATCGGACTTACTCTCAAGCGATCAATCTCTGGATCTTCACAGGAATCATGATCTCCTTTTCTTAGTAAACACTGTGCTAGCAGAGTACTACCAATTTATTACGCTTGTTACGTATCCACTTGGTTATCTTTCTTGTTCTAGAAAATTCTCTTATGATCCATTCGTAAGACTTCGGTCTTCGGCTAGGGCTCTGTATCTGAATATCTTACGAGAACCAGCTGAAGTACTTGTCTATCACTAACTTCACGATGTGGACCCTTGGGGTTCCCATGGGCTTTTACGGCTGGGACGGTTGGCTGACTTCGGGGTGTTCCACGTAATAACTGCTAGGTTGACTAAGGCCGACTCTCACCTACAAGGCTGGGAAAACAATGTACGACCACTTAACATACTGGAAAAATAATTTTGGTATTGCCCCAACCTCCGACGTATGCCTATTCGGTCTCTAGTGCAGTTGGCACATGCGATAATGTTACTTGATCTTTAGGGATGCTTCCCTGCTAATACAGGCGCTATCATCTAACCACCTGATTCAGGATACTAACTCTTATGAGCTTCTAAAAAGGAAGCCTAGATCTGGCAACAAACATATAAGTTTGTTAATGCATGTGAAGCTGAAGGATTTCTATGGTTCATACGTAAATCACACTTAACCTGCCCCCTTCTCTTCTTTTTTTTTTTTTGGCGGGGACCTGCAGTGCAATTTGTATATACTTCCTAGCAACTAACCAGAATCTGTGTGATTGTAACCCCTATTGGAATTTACTCACAGCATATCATTATACGTACATATATATATCAATAACTACGTACAATACATCTTAATTCTGTAGTATACGTAATCTCTGACATGCTTTGCTGAATTTCATACTGTACATGATATACTGCTTCTACGGTCTAATGATATCTCCTGTCCTGACTTATCATTTCATTGGATTTTCATCCCATTACGGAAGAAACAACATATGCACTTAATTATGAGTGCGCTGTTGAAATTTCGCCACTCTTACAGTAGCTGGGGTCAACATCCAAATCTTGTGGCCTTACTTGGCATTATAATGAGAGACCATGACTGTCTACTGGGTCATATCTCGGAACAGCACTAGATTAGAGTCTCGGTGTCGGCAGTTTCTTAACTTCTCCGTGGGCGGTTCTGCTCCTTTGACATTACGAACACCAATCTTGTTGTCTCTTAGCGTCAGTCAGGCTTAATCCTTAATACACGATATTCTATCAATCTGGGGGTGATTCTAATTTCCCCACAAAATCTAGTATTCTTGCTTCTTCCCCTTATCTTGCTTAAGTGGAGCTCACGGGTTCAAGGTACCTTCCTTTTGTTAATAAGATTACTGGTCAAGTCGGCTTATGTTCTTCTGGCTTGCAGTCAGACCCATTTGATTCACATGACCTCCTATCTTTCGGTATTACAGCCGAAATCATAACTATTATCTTGCAAGTATATCTTGCTGTTGTTAGCGTAAATGGCGGACTTGGCATCTTTCTGACTCGAACTTGACTAATGTTGAAGTCCATCAGACGGATCTTCTATGACCACTTTGAGTAAGCTAGGAGTCTTACTTGCTCTTCTGACTTATTACTATGAGGTCTGCACAACCGTAATCATAGGGGCTCTTTACGCTTTCTTTTCTGGAATCAACCAATCCATCTTCACTTACTGCTTTATTTGGGAAACCTCACCTCGATTCTTATGCCCTTTCTTGTCTTTTGAAACCAAAATTAAGAGGTAGGAATAGCCCTTTCTTGTGCAACAAAACGAAGACATGGAACTGTACCACATCTGAAAGGATGGAGGTGGGAATCTTGCATTTCCCTCTCTTTCTCACACTTATCTGATAATCTAATATTGTCCATTATCTTAATCAGATCTTATATATATAACAAATAAATCCAACTCATTTTATACGCTATACTTCGACTTCCTCCTCTGACGTTATCGACATATACTGGATGGTACCGATAAAGGTATCACATTGGGAGTCCACTGGTACACTCCTCCTGCTGCTCTAGTTACCTTGTAACTGGGTGGTGCCCTGTTCTGCTGCTATATCCTATCTTCTTCCTGTGATAGGGTGTTGTTGATCGACTTTGTATACGTACTCAAAGAATATGGTAAGTTTTAGGGACTCAACCTTATCTTGGCCACCGCTCTATAACACGACTAGTGAGAAGAAAGAGTAACCATCCTATCATGCCTTGTAGCCTCCTGCCTATAGTATGTGGCGCACAATACATCCATAGACAGGAGCTCTACTTAGTCGGCTTGCAGACTCACAGGACACGAGCCTACGATACAAAGTTTGTCACGCCCGGCCTTGGGGGGTATAGTGACACACCAGGTACGCCAGGACCTGGACTGTTAAACTGGTGAGCCTAAGCACATCTGGTGCCTGGCTGGCTCTATCTCAGATCAGAGATCAGTGGGCTATATAGCAGTACATCAAAAAACGACCTCCCTGACCAGTTGGGCCAATAGCCACCTATTGTATTATGTTTAACAAATCCTACTCTTATGGGGGAAACCTGCGGGCCGACAAGGCCACCATCTTTGTCTAGTTTTTGTAACTCAACATAATGGATATTATACATCTGTGGTGACCAGAGTCCCTTACTACTATCGAGAATATGGCCCCACGTGGCCAACACAGTCAACAATGTTAAATAGCTAAACAAACGCACGGCCCCACACGACCGGCACAACTAGCACGGGAGATATACTGTCTGCAAAGACTCTATGAATACATAAAATGATCAGGACAGGGCCCCAGCCTACCCATACTATACAACAAAAGGAAGGAAATGGACCTCTAGGCTGTCTAGCTCCGGATGACAGGGCGTGACTCCAATGAGTTGGCTGGAATCACTAGGGATCGGCTCTCGTCTATGAGAGTAGCTACGAGGCATGTAATGCGGCGCCCCCAGCAGGCGTTAGTACCACTGGTACCAGTATGCAAAAGAAACTGAACACATCTAAATATAAACAACATAACTAGAAGCTTTGAAAACGGGAAATAAGCGGATTTGTAAGAGCTGCTGCCAATGCGAATCGAGACCTTTCAATGTCTTTTGTGAATAAGGCAGGAGCATACTGTCGACGTGGCGATCTGCTGTCTATTAGCTAATATAACATATACATACATATATATATAGCAAGAAAGGACCAATACCCGGCCCCATGTAAGGTGCCAACCAATCAAACATTCTATATACCCCTACACAGGGTCAAAACCATCCAAAAACAAGTCACTCCACTCGTCTACTTACTACGAGGCACCTCCTACCCGGCCCCCTGGGTCTCCAGCTCGGGCTATGGCCTTTGACATAAATAACTGAGTCTGAGCCTGGAGGACTCCTGTACTGTAAACTGTAACTATAATTGTGTCTGTATACATGTCTGTTCCTGGCGCAAGCACACGACGGGAGTAAAGCGTACTGCTATCTTCGATCAACCCGATATGGGGGAAAGCTTCATCCCATCTTCGTCCTACTGCGGATGGCATGCCACTCCTTGGGTGACGTATACTTCACCCGCTCAGTGGGTCGACACAGGTACCAACCGGGGGCGGAGAGGACGCTCAAAGGAATTGCCCTCACAACACAAGCAAGTCTCTTAATCAATAATCACATACCAAGCATGTTTAAACTGAAAATACTAATTGTATTCTGATTACTCATGCTGAACTCTTTCTGTGTTATACTGATTCTCATACTGCCTTATATTGAATCTAGGATCTTATCTGATTGTATGGTTATACGTAGTCGAGATACCATTTGGCTGTATGGCTATCTTTGTAGCCCAAGATACTATCGACTATGGCTATACTGTAGCCGAGATACTATCTGACTGTCTGATATTGCTACTAACTTATTCTAAATATGTATGTATATTATAAAAACATGCTTGCTAAACGCATCTTTGGACTATATTGAGTACGGAAATAATATTTCTCCATTTAGCCTTGTTTTACTAGCTTTCGGACTAAGTATGGCATAACAACATAATACATTTACTGAATTCGCACAAAACTCCAATATTTGACTCTGGGAATTCTATTACGGAGTTTACTGTATTATACTAGGCTAAAGTTACTAACTTGATGAAGAAACTAGTTTAACATACCTTCGCCTCGAATTTTCTGACTCATGGGCGAAGCTCGGTTAGTACCCCAGCTATTTCTCCAACTGCATTCACATATATATCAATTAGAACTGAATATACTAATATTTTGGAAGAAAACATCACTTTTGATATATATATATAGCCCAAACTTTGACATCAAAAAATGGTGAAAACTTGCTATTTCTCTAAAGTCGAGGAAGGAGAAATACTCACTTTAAGGCTAGGGTACATTGATACTAGTTTAGAGCAATTCCAGTTACCTTAGCTCGGTAGCGCGATGATTTGCCGGCCGAATTTTATAAAACTAAATTCGTAGGAATGCTCGCTTCTTCGCTAAATACCTCGATATCGAGGTTAATTTGAGTTTGGACGCGTTTGACGGTGTAATCGAAAGGAAATTATCAATACCTCACGTTCTCCTCTGTTTCTCTCGCAACTTTACGGGAAATTTATGAAGTTAAATAAATAAACTGAAGTTGGAGGAATATATATACTTGAGCCTGAGGACAGGGCCAACGTGTCTGAAGCCAACGGAGGCCCTCCCTCAGTGACACGTTGCCATCGCGAGAGGGAGCTGCCCGGCTCCTTCCGCGATGGTTCAACGGATTTCTTATCCGGTATTTTTTCGGGCCTTTTCCTAGCATGTGGCATTCAAAAACTCTCGGCCAACTTCATAATAGGCCATCGTGTCGAGAACCTTACGGGGTGTAACATGATACTATCCTAGCATCAAGAACTATTTCATGAATCCTAATGCCTATATCCCTATGGTCGCAGGAGAACAAGAAACGACTTGATTATGCCTACTTGTATTTCTACTAAACAAGTTGAAGGGTATATTTCTATGCTCAACAACAACTTCTATCCTATCACCAATGGGTTACAGGGTCTTTGAATTCATGTTCTTTATTTATTTTTAACCCTTTTGATTCCCTTTCCTTAGTTCAATCGAAACCCAATGAATTACTTACAAGGTGATCAAGCTCATAAATAATAAATTAAGACAAATAAATACAAACAACCATAAAAAAAGAATCAAAACTAACTTTATCTAGTCTGTTAAACAATCAACCATTCGGCTTATGGCTACAACCTAGAATATGAGTTTAGCCACTCTTAGACATGTGAAAAAACAAATACTTATTCATCATCATGCGAAAATACAAAGTAAAGAGATAGAAAACCTAGTCGTAGAACTTGTCTTCCTTCAAATAGCTTACAAGCTTTCATGAATGAACTACGGAATAAAATGAGTAACGGTTGCTTCAAAAGCAATCCAAAACTACCCTAGAAGTCAAAAAGCGGGTTACAAATGACCCACAAGGCTTATATTTATAGATGAGCCTTCAAATGATGCTTCACCTTATTAAGACTTGACTTAAAAAATCAGCATTTTTCGCCCTGGAATGGGTCTGGCGCCGCCCCTCTATCTCACCACAAACTTGGTCAAATTTTTAGTAATTTTCAGTCAAATAAGTCTGGCGCGCCGCCCAGCCATAGCACCAGATTGGGATTTTTCTCTCAATGTTTGGGACTTGGTGTAGGGTGCAATCCATAGCACCAAACTCGCCAGATCCTCAAATCTTCATTCCTTGCATCATTTTGAGCCTATTTTTATTAGTATCCTGCCCAAATCAACTCAAATAGTTTGCTAGCACATAAAACACACACACATACACACACATGAATTGAAGCATAAATTAAGAATTATGAATTCAAAACATGATCAAATGTGGGTAAAAACATGGAAAAATGGGCATAAATATACTATCCAGTGTGGCACGCTTCACACACATGAAGGACTCTGCTTGATGCGACTTTCGGACATCCTAGGATACTCTAAACCTGAGGCTATAGTACCACATTTTTCATGACCTGAGTTCACACCCTAGACGTGACACAGTACTTAGAGTCACAAGTGATCCCAAGCAAACCACTGGTAAAGCATTTGTACAAAATAAATTGATCTAGTGAGAATATTAATCATAAGAGCAGAAGCTGATAAAAGAATTAACTGCTACTACATAAATTACACAATCTGAAATTTATCTGAAAATCTAGCTGAATCTATAAATTATCGTTTGAAAGCCTTCTACATAAACTGGTGAGTTGTTGCGACAAACTCCCAACTAACTCTAATATTTGAACTAAAATAATAAAATAAAACTGGAAATGGAACTCCAGCCCTCGGCAAATGAGGACTCACCATTGAAGCTGCTTGGATATCACTTGGAGGATCTAACCGTGATTGCTAAAGTGGGTACTTGAGTCTATATCATAAAATGGTATAGCATAAAAAGTATGTGTTAGTACCTTGAATGTATGTGCTGAATATGTGAGAATGAACTAAAACATACATAAACTGAGTAATAGAAAGGTACACCATAATACTGTAAAACAATAGACTGAAATCTGAAGAAATTGAACTAAATTGTGTTGTGCTATGGGAAATACTATAACCGACATGTAACCATATGAGCAATATGAAGTCCGATGTACAACACCACCACCCCATTGGAGAAGTCACACTATATCTTACTAGGGTATAGTAGCTGAACTGGGTGATCACTATTTGGATCCTATTCGGGCTAATAACCTACGGTGGTAACGTAGTTTAGGGAACACAGGTGCGTGAACCCGGCCACTTGGTGCTAAGTTACGCTCCCACTGGAAATCCTAAATGTGTCTAGCTATACTGATAGCTTGAAATTGATGTCCTAAGACTTAAGTCAGAACTACTTATCTAAAAGTGTTTTGAAAGTCTAAGGACCTGAAAAACACTGTTCTAAATTGTCGAGTTTCTTTATACGAAAAGCTATTTGTAACAATCTAAAAAACGACTATTAAGCGTATTATTGAGTTTCTTGAATTCTCAAAAAAGGCCGATATGTGGTCAAACTGATCTGTTGATATTTCTATAGAATACCAAGTATACTGAGTGTTATTTGAGACTCTGAGGCGAGTATGCCAAAATATTAACTTCTATCAAGTAAATGTAATAATCATTCATAATTCGAGTAAAACCTACCATAGCAAAATAACATTTCTATCTGAGTTCAAAAGCAAGCAAGTTTTCATGCTAAAGATCAAGACAAAAAAGCAAACTAAATAAATAGAACTATGGAATGAATTTCCTCACGGGAATAACCATGTAAAGTTAGGGAATTAACGATTTAAGGAGTCTCTAATCCAACTAAAAACCCTACTTTCAAATCTTATACGGGGATAGAATTTGAAGCTTTTTTAAAATTAATTTGGGACACAAGGATTGGGAGAATCCCCTTGTTGAATTTCCACATACCTGACGAAGGAAATCCCTAAGTAGAAGCTCAAAAATCTTGAGGAGGATTGGAAGCCCTAGCTCTTTCTTGAGAGGAGCAGTGAAGTTTATGTACGTAAGAATTTGAAAGTTTGATGGGAATGATGGAGAAGTACCATTTACCCCTATAAAACCTAAGAAATTATTCCTAAAACGACGTAATTTAGGCATTAAAATAATGGAAAGTTATGAAAATTCCCTGGGTGAAGGCGCCCATTGGGATATAATGGGTCACACAGTCATTGGTGGTGACCACGACACATTAAGGACCAGTCGTTGGTCTTGGGCATTCAAACTTCTAGTTTTGGGCTTAACCAATGGATGGGAAAAATGACTCGTTAAACGATATGAGTCGTGGTTCCACCCTTGGTCACTGAAAGAATTTGGAAAATTTCTAAAATCCACCTAATGACTCACAGGCGAGTCACTACTCCTTCTAACAACTCATTACCTCAACTCATCATCACCACTAGAAATTTTCCATCCTTTCACCCCTCCCAGATAACGAATCACTTGATGAGTCATTCCACCAAACAACGACTTGTCGTCTAGCTCGTTAGTTCTAGGGAGGTTTGTACGTGTTTTAGAATTCGAGTAACAATGGGTGATAGGATGACTCATTACTCCTCACAATGGGTCGTGTCATTGTCTCGTTGTTCCCGAATAACAACTTGTAAGGATGACAATGACTCGGGAAATGGGTCGCTATTCTTGATAACAACTCGTTGTACGAGTTGTTTTGAGATAAAAATTTGGTTTCTTTTCTGATTTTTCATGATAAGTATGGGTTTTGGTCTACAAAACTTTTGGCACTCAGAATGTGCATCGACTATCATCAGCTGAAAAAGGTCATAGTTGAAGCAATTACCTCTACTCGAATTAATGACTTGTTGGACCAACTTCGGGGAGCTAGTTGTTTCAAGCTAGATCTATATTAGAATACCATGAGCTCAAAGTTAGAATATGACATCTCGAAAACAGTCTTCAGAACTCGGTATGGTCACTAAAAGTCATAGTTATGCCTTATGGACTAACAAATGCTCGCACGGCTTTTATGGATCGATGAACGGGGTATTCAAGTAGTTCCTGGTCATGTTCGTTGTTGTCTTAATAGATGATATATTGGTTTTTACTCCAAAAATAGAGGAGGAGCGTGCAGATCATATGAGAATAGTTTGCAGACTCTTAGGGATCTTCGATTGTTCGCTAAATTCCTTAAGTGTGAGTTTTGGCTAAAATCAATGCTTGAGTCCTCGGTCATGTTCTCTCCAATAAGGATATCTAAGTAGATCCTCAAAAGATGGTGGCAGTGGGGGACTAGCCAGCACCCACTTCTCCATCAGAAATTAGGAGTTTCTTAGGCCTAACATGTTACTACAAACCGGTTTATAGAGGTTATCCTCCACTTGCCTCTCCTTTGACCGAGAATAACTCAAAACAAGGTGAAGTTGTGGATCGATGCATGTGAGAAGAGTTTTCCAGAGTTGAGACTCAACTCACTACAGCCAGTTTTAACTCTACCAGGAGGTTCAGATAGATTCGTGATCTATTGTGATGCCTCATAATTGGTGGTTGTGTTCGATGCAATATGGTAGGTTATAACTTATGCTTCTAGATAACTCAAGGCTCGTGATAAGAACTATCCGACTCACAATCTTGAGTTGGCAGCAGTATTATTCACCTTGATAATTTGGAGGCACTACCTTTATGGTGTTCATGTAGATATGTTTACTAACCACAAAACGCAGCATATGTTCAACCATAAGGATTTGAACCTTCATAAGAGAATATGGCTAGAATTACTAAAAGATTATGATATGAGTGTGATGTATCAACGAAAAAGGCCAATGTAGTGGCTGATGCCTTCGATGAGAATTTTTATAGGGAGTGTTGCTCATATTGAGAATGGTAAAAAAGAGCTGGCAAGAGATATGTACATAATGGCTCGGTTTATGGTCGGTTAGTTGATTCAACGAGAAGGTGGAGTTGTAGTCTAAAGTGGAATTCGAGAATCCTCCCTAGTGGTAGAGGTAAAGTTAAAGAAAGCCGGGATAAAAGATCCAATCCTACTCAAGTTGAAGGAAGCAGCCCAAAGAAGAAGGTGGAAGCATTCTCCGAATGGGGAGATAGTGTGCTCTATTACCAGGGCAGGTTGTGTATCCCGATTTAGATAATTTGAGGCAATGGATACTAATGGAAGCTCACGGTACCGAGGTATTTTATCCACCCAAGTTCCACCAAGATGTACTTACTGCTCTGTAAATGGGAGGTCTGCGGCGGAATGGCATGAAGAAGGATATTGCAGAATTTGTGGTTAAGTGTCCAAATTGCCAACAGGTGAAGGTTGATCGTTAGAGACCTGGGGGTATGACTCAGGATATCAGCATTCCTACTTAGATGTGGGAAGAAGTGAACATGGATATTACAGGTCTACGCAAATGCGTGCTAATAGCATGATTCTATTTGGGAGGTTGTAGATCGGATGACAAAGTCAGCACATTTCCTACAAATTAAGACCACAAATTTAGTGAGATTATTCTAGACTATACATCGGGAGTTAGTTAGACTACATAGGTCCCCTTGTCCATCATTTTAGATAGTGGTACTTTCGGTTCACCTCGCACTTAAAGTCACTTCAAAAGAGACTTAATACTCATGTCAAGCTCAATGCAACATTTCACCCACAGACAGATGGCCAGGATGAGTAGACTATTCAGACTCTAGATGATATGTTGAGGGCTTGTGTGATTGATTTCAGAGCGGTTGGGATGATCACCTACCTCTCATCAAGTTTGCATACAACAACAATTTCCACTCCCGGTATTCAGATGGCCTGTTCGAGGCATTATATGGTAGAGTGTAGATATTCTACAGGGTGGTTTGAGGTTGGTGAAACCTATAATAGGACCTTATTTAGTACATGAGTCCATGCAAAGGTTCAACTTATCAGGAACGGTTGAAAATAGCTCGGAGTCAACAAAATCGTATGCGGATGTAAGGAGAAGGGAGTTGGGTTTGTTGTGGATGATTGGGTATATTTGAAAATTTCACCTATGAAAGGTGTGATGACGTTTGATAAGAAATAAAAACTCATTCCTAGATATGTTGTCCCTTATATAAACTTGAGACGCATTGGCAATGCTTGCCTAGTTAGAATTACTTGTGGAGTTAGCATTGGTGCCTCCGATCTTCAAGTGTCTTTGTTGAAGAAATGCATTAGTTGATCAGCTTTCAGTCGTGCCTCTATAGAGTGTTTATATAAGGATATATTGTCTTACTAATAGGTTTCAGTTAAGATTTTAGAATGTTAGGTTTGTAAGCTGAGGAACAAAGAGTTTGCTTCAGTAAAAGTTTTATGGAGGAACCAACTAGTTGAGGGAGCTACATAGGAGGTCGAAGAAGATATGATAGCTAGATACCCTCACCTTTTTCCCTTCCATCTCGCTTCGGCATCGGTTACCAATTCCTCCTAAGTACTCTCATTTAGTTCCTTACTCGTCAGCTCTATTCATGTGTTTTAGTGTGCACCTAGTGGCATAAATTTAGTTAGTATATCTATCTCAGTTCAAAGTCAATCACTCCTTCAATATTTAGTTTATAGTCTTCATTTCGGGATTACAACTCTTTCCCCAGTCTTTCAGCTTATTTAGCCTTCACTCGAGGACGAATATTTTCAAGGGAGATACGCGCACCCAAAGTTCTTTAGACTAAACCCCAGACTTGGAATGAAAACCATGAAGAAACCAGAAAAGTTTTTTTTTTTCTCAAAATGACTCAATCAACGAGTCGTTGTCAACTATTCAAATTTTCTCTCGGGAACCAATGAGACATAGAATTACTTGTTGTATAGTAACGAGTCATCTTTTTGTCATTGTAACCTAGTCCAGAAACTTGTCAAATCCTTCATCCAAACAATGAGCCTGACGAGTGGAACCAACGATCCATTGTTCCATCTAACGGGTTGTCCATACGTTCGTTGGTCAGTCCAAAATTGAATTTTTTTCAGATCCGGGGCCAATGGCTGGTCCTAGTGAGTTGTGATCACAACCAATGACTCGTTATGTGACCCATGGGATCCAGACGGGCAGTTTTTAAGACTTTTCTCTAGGGAAATTTTTTTAACTTCTTATTATTTCTAGTTTCTAAACTATATCATTTTGAGGTATATTATTATGGGATTAAGGGGGAGTTAGTCGATCCTCTTCCCTCGTTTCTCACTTAGCTCTCAAAACCAGTGTGTAAAAGCAGTAATCCTCCCCAGCAAGATCTAGGGTTCTTCCAGCAATCTCATAAATTCAAGCTTCTTCTAGGGTTTCTTCTTTAGGTATGTGGACTTCAACAAGGAATTTCTTTTTCACCTTGTGTCCAATTATTTACATAAATCTTAATAATTTCCGGCCCTATGAAGATTATAAGCTAGGGTTTTTTCAGTCAGCTTGTGAATTGCTTAATCTTGATAATTATTTAGTTTTCCGGATCATTTCTAATTCAAATTCATGTCTATTTCGTTTATACAGTATGCTTTCTAGCACTGATCTTTAGCATGATTTTGAGTAAAACTTATATATGGTTTAGATTTTATTTAGAAATATTATATTATCATAATATTTTCACTTGAGTATGAAATTTTTTCACAAAGTGTCTTGATTGAAAGTCAATTTTTCAGTATGCTCAGCATGTTCATTGTTCTTTAGACTGATGAAACTTTCGGATAAAGTAGCTCTAACAAATCATAGAACACAGTTTCTCTAAGATCCTTTAGACTCTCAAGACACTTTTAGATAGTAGTTACGACTTAGTCTTAGAACGTTAGTTTTGAGCTATTGATCTTGTAAGATATAATTAGGTTTCGGTTGGGAGTAGCACTTAGCATCGGGTGGGTCGGGGTTCCGTGCACCACAGGTCGCAGGCTTACATTGTGCGCCGTAGTTCAATCAAAAGCGAATGGTCCCAAAAATGATCACTTTTAGCTCAGCCACTATGCTCTGAAAGGTATAGTGGGCTCTGTAGTCAGGGTGTACTTTGTGAGACTCCACATCTAACCAGTGCTTACATGTGGTTTTATAGGCTCCTTCCATGGTTTGTTACAATTAGGAGTTCTCAGTGTAGTCCTGTCGTCAAGATTTTCAAATATGCTTATGACTTTAATTCAAGTTTTATTAGTTTCTATCATATTCTTATATATGTCAAACTATTTGTTGTACTCATGATTTCAGCTAGATTCTTTGCATGTCATTTTAGTTCAAATTTATGATTTATTTGTATATGTATGTTTTACACATTTCATGTACTGGTACATTTCAAATGCGTCGAATTCTCTCATATGCTATATCCTTTAAGATATAGGCTAAGGTACTCAACCTCAGCATCGCAGCTAGTTTCTCCCGGTGATTTCCGGTATTTTATCGTGGTGAGTCCTCATCTTTCGAGGCAGAATCTCTAATTTAAGTTATTGTTATTTTCAGTTTTAAGCTTTGGAGTGGCTGGGGGTGTCGGTAGCTAATCTCTTTAGTAAGCTTTAGTTAAATAGTCGGTTAGTATGTCGGTTTTATATTTTAATACAAAATTCCACATGTATTTACTTAACTCAGGTTATTTCTTACTTAGAACCAATTTTTCCATTACTTGATTATGTTGCTGGTCGGTTTATTTTGAAACTCAGATTTTAGCGGTGTTATGTCATGCCATGGGTTAGCTTGGGGTCATCGTGGCTCTAAGCATCGTGTCCCCGTCCAGGGTGTAGACTAGAGGTCGTGACAAACCTGGTATTAGAGAAAAGTTTTAGAAGTGTCCTAGGGAGTCTTAAAGTCGTGTTATGTAGAGTTTTTTCCATGGGTTTGAAGCGCGCCACCCTTATAGGGGAGGCTACGAAACATTTTAGAAATATTTCCCTTCTTTCATGATTTATGTCGTGCGATGAAGTACCTTTCTCTATTCCTCTAACTCATGTTATGCGCTTTGTAGAAATATGCCTCCCCACCAAGTCAATGGAAGAAGAAATGGTAACAAGAATGGAAAGGGCAATGGACGGATATGGGCATCCAGCTCGGCCCCACCAACTCCGGGTGATCCCTTGCCGGACCGGGTTACTCATGTCGGAGTTTAGGGTTGTATTTAGGATGTTGCTAAGCCACTGACCGCCCAGGTCAACCCAGTAGGCCATGGCTCATGTGAACCAAAATGGGAATGCAGCGGCTAGGTGCGAGACTTCATCAAGATGAACCCCCCTAAGTTTCATGGGTCAAAAGTGGACGAGGACCCACGGGAGTTTATTGAGAAGATTCGGAAGATTATCTAGGTGATGGGTGTTTCATGAAAGGATAGTGAGGCTTAGCCTCTATCAACTCAAGGGGGTTACTCGTATATAGTTTTGGTAGTGGAAGGAGAGCAGGAGAGTTGGTGTAGTCCCCGTTGGTTGGGATAAGTTTTTTATAGCTTTCATGGTTAGGTTTGTCCCAGAGAGTTGAGGGAAGCAAAGGTAGCCAAGTTCGTTAATCTGACGAGAATGATGACTATCCAAGAGTATGCCCTGGTTTTACCCAGTTGTCCAAGTATGCTCCGGAAATGGTTTTTGATCCGAGGGATGTGTGAAAGTTTGTGAATGGAATTGGCAAATTCATTAGTCAAGGAATGCAGGACCTCCATGTTGATTAGTGATATAAATATCTCTCGGCCGATAATATATGCCCAACAAATGGCGAGCAGATGGAGGAGAATGAAAGAGAGGCTAAGAGGGCTAGAATAGGGAGCTATGGACATTTCTAGCAGAGATCCGGTAATTGGACATACGCCTCGGTCCACCAAGGTCGTCAATCCTAGCTCTATCATTGCTTTGACATTTCATCGGACCTCGAGATGATCATAGGAGTAGGCATCCAGGTTCTAGGGGCACGAGGTATAACAGTAGAGTGCACTTTCTCAATTTATAAAAAAGGTGGTAAGAACCACCCAAGAGAGTGCTTGGTTGGCTTAGATGTTTGCTTGATTATGAGAAGCCGGGCACATCGAAGCAAGAATTATCTTTTAGCTAGGCAGGGTGACGGTAGAAGTCATGCCCCAACCACCACTATAGTAACTCTAGAAGCTTGGCTATCTCAATAGGGCACCTCTTCCTGGTGTAGGTGGCGGACAATGCCAAATAGTTTTTTACATACTTTCATCTCATTAGGAGCAGGTTCTCACTCGATGCGGTCACTAGTAAGTTCACAGTATTCCCCTCTTGATGTTTGTGCATTGTTAGACCCAGGGTTTATATTATCTTTTGTGACTCCTTATATTGTTGTAAGTTTTAGTATCAGTCCCAAAATCCTGTTAGAACCCTTATCGGTCTCAACTCACATCGGTGAGTCAATTTTAGCTCGACGGGTATACGAAATTGCCTTGTCATGATTCTTCGAGGAAAGTCACCCCAACCGACTTAGTGGAGTTAGATATAACTAACTTTGATGTTATCTCTGGTATGGATTGGTTACATGCTTTTTTATGCTTTAGTCAATTATAGAACCCATATGGTAGAGTATCATGTTTTGGGTGAACCCGGTATTAAAGTGGAAGGTAGTTTAGTTGTGCCTATGGAGTCGCTTTGTTTCTTTGTCTTAAGGAAAAAAAGATGATCTCAAATTGTTGTGTATACCATCTAGTTTAGGTTAAAGGATTCTCGTTCGAGACATTCTTTAGTAAGTTCCTATAGTATGTGACTATCTGAAAGTGTTCACAGATGATCTACTAGGATTCCCTTCCGAGGCGGAAATTGACTTTTGTATTAACCTTCCTAATATGTAGCCCATATCCATTCCTATTTACAATATGCTCCGATAGAGGCCAAAGGAGTTGAAAAAAGAACAATTTAAATATTTAAGTGTTTCCTTGGGCTTAGTAAGTCCCCATAGGGTACTCAATTCTCTTTATTTGAAAGAAGGATGGTTCCTTTAGGATATGCATTGATTATCGATAGTTGAAAAAGGTCACAATCAAGAATAAGTATTCCCTCCCCAGGATTGACGACCTATTTGACAAGATTCAAAGTACTAAGTGCTTCTCAAAAGATAGATCTCAGGTGAGTCTATCATCGGCTCAAGAAGTTAGAAAGTGATTTTCGAAAATAGCTTTCGGGGCTAGAAGTGTAGTGCTATGAGTTTGTTGTTTTGTCTTGGACTAATGAATGCTCACCGTATCTTTATGAACATTGAATAGAAGATGTTTCCATTAGTCTATTTAGATATGTTAGTGATTGACTTCATAGATTATATCCTTATATACTCTCGGAGAAAGGAGGAGCATGTCGTCATTTTGAGGATTGTGTTACCAAGCTCTCAAGGATCGTCGGTTGTTTGCTAAATTTAGAAAGTGCGAGTTTTGGCGTAACTTAGTAGCATTCTTGGGTCATGTGGTGTCTAGTGAGGGTGTGCACGTAGACTCTCAAAATATAGAAGCGGTGAGGAATTGGCCTAGACTTTGTCGAGTCCATGGATATTAGGAGCTTTTGGGTTTAGCGCTACTATAGGAGATTCAGTAGAAGATATAGCATCCATTACAGCACCGTTGACTAAGCGAACCTAGAAGAATTTCAAATTTTAGTGCTCAGATGCTTGTGACAAGAGTTTTTAAGAGTTAAATACTTGAGTCACTTCGGCCCGATATTGACCTATAGGAAGGCACGAGATGGTTTCATTTGTGTATTATGATACCTCTAAGGTTAGTCTTGGTTGTGTGTTGATGCAGTATGGTAAGGTCATTGTGTATGCCTTTAGACAGCTTAAGACTCATGAGAAGAATTATCTAATGCATGACCTAGCATTGGCAGCGGTGGTGTTTGCCTTAAAGATTTGGAGGAACTATTTATATGGGGTGCATGTGGATGTGTTCGCGGATCACAAAAGCCTTCAGTATTTTATATCTCTGCTGAAGATTACGCCGAATTTTATATCAGAGAAAGCAGATTAGATTACATGGTGTTCCAGTATCTATTATCCAATGAGAGGGCACAATTTACAGCTAGATTTTGGCAGTCATTTGGAAGTGCCTAGGAAAGTAGATTAATTTGAGCACAACATTCCACCCTCAGACAAATGGATAGAATTTGAACGCACTATTCAGACGCTTGAGGATATGCTACAAGCGTGTGTGCTAGATATTGGAGGTAGCTGGGATGAGCATTTGCCCATAGTGAGTTTGCTTATAATAATAGCTATCACTCATTTGTAAGATGGCGCCCTTTTAGGCATTGTATGTGCGAAAATGCAGATCGCCAGATGGCTGGTTTGAAGTGGGAGAGTCAGCGCTGATTGGGCCAGATATCATTCAACAGTCAAAGGAGAAGGTAAAAACATCGGAAACGCCTACGGCGCACAAGCCGCCGAATGTTATGCGATGGCGGCGTAGAGACCTGGAATTTGATGTGAATGACTGGGTATTTCTGAAAGTATCTCCGATAAAAGGATCAAGATTCGGTAAGAAGTGGCCTGGCCGAATTCATTTGGGCCATATCAAATTCGTCGAAGAATAGGCCAAGTGGCATGAGAGATGAACTTACCTCGAATTAGAATTTGTTCATCCCAGTTTTCACATATTTATATGAAATTACATAGGAGACCCATCCAGAGTAGTTCCGAAGTAGCCATCTTGAACAAAACTTAGATTGTAGATTAAGAACTAAGGATGTTGCTTCTGTCAAAGGTGTCGTGGCATAATAGGAGCGAGAGGAGATGACTTGGGAGGCGAGAGGAAGATATGAAAATCAAATATCCTCACTTGTTTCCAAGCCTAGTCAGTCAGGGTATGTTAGTATTGTTATTTTATGCGGTACCTTATAGTATATATGTATAAATGAGGTAATCGATTCCAATCTTTTATGAGATGAATACTATAGTATTGTGTGGAGTACATGTGGATTTTTCTATATTTCAGGTTTTGAGATAGTCCATATTACAGGGAAACTCTGCCAAAAAAATTTTCTAAGAATAAGTTGAGTAACTTAAGAATTCCTATAAATAGAAGTTGCATTCGAGGACGAATGTTCTTAAGGGGAGAATGTACACCGTAAAATTCTCTTCTCATAGATGGCCTATTCGCATGTTGGTTGAGTGTTTGAATACCATACATGCTAGGAAGCCCGGGAAAGAGACCGGATAAAATTCGTCGAACCATCGCGGAAGGCGGCGAGCCCCTCCGCGATGGCAACATACCACGGAGGGAGGGCCTCCCGCGTTGGCATGTCCTGAGGCCCTATCAAGTCCCAAGTATAAAAGCCTCCAACTTCGGTTTTATGTTAAATTTCATATAACTTTCGAGAAAAATCGAGGGAAAACAGAGAGGATGAGGGTTCTTTGATAATTTCCGTCCGGTTACGCCGTCAAACGCCGTCCAAACTCAAATTAACTCTAGATACCGGGGTATTAAGCAGCCAGAGCATTCCTATGGATTTAGTTTCATGAAATTCGGCAAGCGAATCGTCGTGATGCCGAGCTAAGGTAAGTGGAATTGCTCCAAATTAGTGTCAATATACTCCTAGCCCTAAAGTGAGTATTTATCCCATACAGTTTCGGCAAGAGTTTTCAACCGTTTTCGATAACCAAAGTTTGGGCTTTATATGAATACAGTTGGGAGAAATAGCATAAATACTAACCAAACCCTGGTGTCAGGAACTCCAAAAGCAAGGCCTCAAGCTAATTCTTGACAAGTTAGTAATCGATCTGATTAGATAGCATGATGTATAGAAGAAAGAATTCAAAAGTCAGAATTGAGTCCAGTATGAGTTTAGCAAGCGTGTTTTGAATTGCTTAAGCATGTTTATAATGTTATGATATATATTCAAATAAAAGTTAGCAAAGCAATATCGGGCAGTCAGATAATATCTGAGTTGATATAGCCGAGACATTGAGATAATATCTCAATTACAGTATAGCCAGACAGTCAGATAATATCTTAGATACAGCATAGTTCAATTGCATAAGAATCAGTTTAAAGCAGAAAAGAGTTCAGAATAAGAAATCAGAACACAGATAGTATTTTCCAGTTAAACATGCTTTCTATATGTATATGATTATTGCTTGTTGAGACTTGTTTATTATATGAGGGCACCCTTAGAGCGTCCTCGCTGCCCCTGGAGTTAATAGTTGTGTCGACTCGCCTGTCAAAGGGTGGTATACGTCACTCTAAGGGTGGCGTGCCGTCCGCAGTAGGACAAAAAGATGGGATAAGAATTCCCCATATCGGGGCGTGACATAGCGGTATAGCTTACCACGATGTGCGCTTGCGCCCGGGGCGATTCTGAATATAGATACGGTTACATATACAGTTACAGTACAGGAGTCCTCCGGACATCCAGACACAGTTATAGTCAGAGGCCACAACCCGAGCTGCAAACCCAAGGGGGCCGGTAGAGGTGCTCGTAGTTAGTAGACGAGTGGAGTGATTTATTTTGGATGGTTTGACCGGGTAGGTATATGGGTGTTTGTTGGATTGGCACCTTAGACATGTTGGTATTAGTCCTTGCTTGTTATATATATGTATATATATGTTATTTATTAGCTGATAGACAGCAAATCGCCACATCGACAGGTATGCTCCTGCCTTACTCTCGGAAGTACGAGATAAGCTTGTTCAGATTCCATCCCGGTCCGAACAGGTTTCAAATATTTCCTGCGTGCGAGTTTGTAGTTATGTTGCTTATATTCGATTATGTTCGGTTGCTTTGCATACTCGGTACTAGCGGTACTGACTCCTGTTTGGGGCGCTGCATTACTTGTCTGCAGGTACTCATGAGCAGTCGATCCCTCGTGATCTAGCCAGCGCAGAGTCATCAGCTCATGTCATCCGGAGTTTTGATATTCAAAGGTGTAGTTCATTTTATTTTTGTTGTATAGTACCGGGTAGGTCGGGGCCCTGTCCCGACCATCTTATTAGTATTCTTAGAGGCTTGCAGATTGTGTATATATCTCCCTGTGGTTAGTTGTGCCGGTCGTGTGGGGTCGTGTGTATGTTTAGCGGTTTAGTGTTGTTGATTGTGTGTTGGCCATGTGGGGCCGTATTGATTAGTAGTGGTGACCTTGCTTAGGTCATGTAGATGTTGATATTCATTATATTTGAGTGAAGATAATCTAGACAGCATGGTGGCGTCGGCCCGCATAGGTTTGCCTATGAGGGTGATTCCCGGTTACAGCTGATGTTACAGGACAGATGGCTATAGGTCCAGTCGGCCGGAGGCTATATTTACAGCCTGCATATAGCCCGTTGATTCCATGAATCTGAGTTAGAGTCGACGGGCACCGGATGTGCTTAGGCTAGTCTAACGATTCGGAGTCCAAATAGGACACCGGAGTGCCGAGTCCTTACCCCCAAGGCGGGCGTGACAAGGGAAGCTCATCTGGAAATACATTTGAAAATTCACGACCACAGGAATGGACTGAAGAATCGAGGATTCTTCCTACATATCCCGAACCCTAACAATATGGTAAATACGGTCTATCTCAATTAGATTCCTCGCTCGATGATAGGATATGAACCTACCTTTTAGCGTAGTTGTATTGCCTTTCCATTCTTGCACTATCTCCCATGGAAAGTAAAATCGGATAGTTTTGGTCCAGAATTCAACATTAGCATAACATGGTACTATACAATCCATGCTCATAATCACATTAAAATCAATCATCTATAAGTCCACTAAGTCTAAAAAATTCTAGCAACCAACAACCTCTACTATACATCCCCTGTAAATTCTTTTGCAAAAATAGAGTCATCAACGAGGTGTGGATATAGAATGATGCATTGAAGCAGTGCAGTGCTATATCAAACTTTCTTCCACTAGCGGAGTCACATAAGGCAAGGTATAACCTGGATCTATCAAGCATAAACCAGTGAGAGCAAATATTTAGGATACTTTGTCACAGCATCTGGTGAGCTACGAATCTGTCCTGCAATCCAAAGCATAAGTACAATCCATACCTACCGAACTAGATGCCTCGATCTACCTCTACCTATGCCTATTTGAGTTGATGCACCCTATCGAAGGTAGTCTTAGTGACCTGATGATGACCTATTTTGGTGGTCTTGATCACTCTAATATACGGTCGAACAATCCTTCATCATATGACCTTCCTACCCACAAATAAAACAAGCAATAGAGCTACATCTACATCTTTTCAAATGACATCCCTTTGAGATGCCACAATGCGGTGCAGTGAGCCTGATTTGATTTGAACCTCTCTACTGCTATGAGCCCAACGCTCTTGAACTCTCATTGGGACCTAACTATCCAGGATGATCTGATCTACTACCCTGTTGATGCTGAGGTGAAGGCCTAGGTGTCACCGCACGACAAGCGAGGCCTAGGCACATACGAGAATTCTACGCAAATTAGTGGGCCTACCCCTCCGACGCTACTCTTGACTCGCCCTCTCAGCCTCATACTAGCACTGCCTGATCCTCTCTATGTTCTGAGAAAAATCCTAAATACATGAAATGTCGATGTTCTCCCACAATGTGTATGTAATACAGGTCTCATAATGTGGAGTAAAGGACCATAAAGAACCGATGTACCCTAGGCGCATCAACAAATGCTAGTGCATATCTTGCCAAGGAATCAAACCTCAGTACGTACTCTTAGATGCTCATCCTACCCTGCTCCAAATGTAGGAACTGGTCTACTCGGGCCTGTCAGATCTCTCAAGGAAAGTAGTCATCTATGAAGGTCTCAAAGAAACTAGACCAAGTAGGTGGGGATATATCCCTACCTTTGGACCTTTCCCAACTCTCGTACCACATAACTGCTATGCCTCGTGGCGAAACACTGCCAGCTCAACTTACTCTATGGATGAAGCATGCATCACCCTGAAGATCTACTGCAACTGGTCAGAGTCCTAGGATCCTCTTTGCAATCTATCCCCGTAAACTTTGCTAAGGACTCAAGGCGGGAAACTCATGAACCCTTGAACTCCCGGGTCCCTTGGTAGATTCAACAATAACTGGTGCCACTGGCTGGCGCTGAGCGGCCATCATCTAAGCCAACATATAAACCGCATTCCTAACCTCCTAATCTGATGGTATATGGATAAATAGGGTGGTGATGGTGTATCGGCTACCACGGGAGGCTCTGGTGTGGCGAGAGAATGCTAGGGAGGCCAAATATCTCCCTCTTGCCCTCAAGTCGGGTCGTCTCCGGCCGTGGCACCCTACTGAGTGCCCTCTCCTACCGCGTTATCCAACTCTCGACTGGTCGTAGTCTATCGCCATCAAATATTTCTCGTAAATAAAAGAATAATATAAGCTTAGGGACTCAACCCTATATAACTAAGCTTTATAGCACGGAGCCCCGAGAAGGAAGGAGGGCAACCACACCATCATGCCTCGTAGCCTCACAGCATAAAATGCGTGGACAACACATTCATAGAAAGACTCTACTAGAAATAGCTTGCGAGACTCCTAGGATACGACGTTGCTCTGATTCCAAGTTTGTCACCTTACCTTAGGAGAGCATGACTGACACCTAGTGCCACATTGGACCTTGAGCTGACCTCGCAGACATATACACCTATGGGTATCTAAACAACATATAAACAAGGAATCGGGCATCTATATCTTGGCTCAAAAGCATAGCCTTGGGCCAACTAGGCCACAACACACTACACATAAGACAGCTAACCCAGCAGTCATAATAATAAGGTGTGAGGCCAAAAAGACCTACCATGCTGTCTAAACAAAACAAGGGAAACGGTATATATATATATATATATATATATATATATATATATAACTTCTGGTAGACAGAGAACGCTACTTGGTATCATGACTAGGCCCCATATAGCCAACACACACAACTAACTATGAATTGTAGTCTACAAGCCTCTAAGAGTGAAATATTGGTCAGGACAGACCCCAACCTACCTAAAAAGCTATATAACAAAAGACAGGAAAACCTCTACTATCTAGAAACTCCAAAGTAAAGGAGATGACCGATCTGCTAACTCTGCATAGCTGCTAAGGAGGTCCCAAAACCTGTATGTCTGAACCTGTAAGAAAGTATGCAGCACCCCATGCGTGGGCGCCGGTATAATATGTACCAAATATGTAATGCCAAGTATATTTTCAAGATGATGATTATGAGCCATGTGCATGTTTTCGGGAGTATTTTCTAACATCGAGTAGGCTGGGGTTCGGGCAAACCCCGAGTCTTAGAAATACGTGCCACTGTAGGTATTTATTCATGTCCAAACCCTACAGGGATTCACGAGTGATATCACGCCTTAAATCGTTCCTTGCCCTTGAAAGCGGTGACTCCACCTTGCACAATTGAGATAGTTGGGGTATCATTTAGCTCTATCATGATGGTGTCGGTAGTGAAGCCTCCCATATTCCTCATGATATTATATTTTATAGAATATTTTACCCATTGATCATTTATGAGTTTTCACGTATGATTTCAAGTAGGCATACTATATGTTTTCTATTTCTAAACTTTGGGTCATTATGTTCGGCTTATGATGAATATCTCATGATTATGATCACTTCGAGATGATGTTTAGCATGTTGTCCTTACTCTCATGTTTCTTGTTTATAGTCATGATTTCAAACTATCATTTTACTAGCATATTTTACTTATCCTACACACTCAATACATTTCAAGTACTGACACCTTTGTCTCACTATGTCTCATGATATAGGTTCGGGTGATCGAGTCTGTCCCAGTGTGTTAGCTTGCTCTGCTCCCGGTTTCAATACAATCCCGGTTTGGTGAGTCCTTATGATCTTAGGACATCGGTTTGTTGTGTCTCTTTGTTCATGTATTTTAGTTTCAGACTTAGCGAGCTAGTTGGGAGTGTTGTTCCATCAGTTCATCAGATGTATAGGAAGCTTTCAGATAGCTATGGGTAGATGGTTCAGCGATGTTGGCTCTTGTTTATGCTCATGTTGTTATGCTATGCAAACTTCCACTTATATTACGTTTATGCTTTATTTCTGCTTAGTAATGCATATATTCATGCTATGTAAGTTCCATGATTTAGCTTAAAGATATTTGTCATTCTAGGTCCCGCTATCGATCTGGGGTCAACGAGTCATGATAGCATGACTTGGAATTGTGATGGTGGTATTCACTTTGAAAATACGGTGTTACGTGTGGAGTCATTATGAGGTGTTAAAGCCTTCGCATCTTGCAACACATATTCACCCAGAAGGATCTTAACCTGAGACAGCAAAGGTGAATAAAACGTGAGGACTATGATGTCACGATCTCATATCATTCAAGAAAGGTTAATATGGTGACAGATGCATTGAGCCAAAAAAAACTGCTTAAGTATGGGTAGCTTGTCTTGTAGAAGTTGCTTGGCACCCAATGGCGAAGGATTCAGACATTAATAATAGCCTAGTGAGATTACATTGGCAGAAGGGTGGGCGGAATATTGGCTAGTGTGGAAGTAGATTGTAGCTACTAGATGAAGTAAAATCTGGAAGTTTGAGGATGTAAAGCTAAGTAAGATTCGTGACCGGTCTTGCGAGGGAAAGCCAAGGAGGTGGTAATAGATGACTATAGGGTGTTGAGGATAAGGGGGCATATATGTGTTCCGCCGATTAGTGATATCGTTAAAAATCATACTGTCGGCTCGCATCTCGAGGTACTCTATACACCCCAGAGATAAGATGTATCATGACCTGAAGCAATATTATTGGTAGAGCGGGGATGAAGAGAGACATTGTAGAGCATGTTGCCCAATGCCTAAATTGCCAGAGCCAAAGTGAAGTATGAACATTAGAAGCCTAAGGAGTGCTCGGAGGATGCCCATCCTAGAATGGAAGTGGGAGCGGATAGAAATGGACTTCATAGCTGGTCTTTTAAAAACCTTGGGGAAATTTGACTCAATTTGTGTCATTGTTGACGGTGACTAAGTACGCCATTTCTTGCCAATCCGAGATGACCTATAATGCCGAGAGGCTGGCCAAACTATATGTGAAGAAGGTGGTCGGTTGCTCGAAGTGTCAACATCGATTATCTCAGATAGATGCGTAGTTTACTATTAATTTAGAGAACCTTATAGGCTGAATTGCGCACTAGGTTGGACTTGAGTATGGCATTTCACTTACAGATAGATAGATAGTCGGAGGATGATCCAAGTGTTGGAGGATATGCTTCAAGCTTGTGTGATCGACTTAGGGAGTCATTGGAATAGTTTACCCTTGGAAGAATTTGCATACAACAACAGCTATCATCAAGCATTGGCATGGCGTCATTTGAGGCTTTATATAAGAGGAAATGTAGATCCCCTACCAGCTTGTTTAATGCGTTTGAGGTGAGTCATAGGGCACTAATTTTTAAAGGAATCCTTGGATAAAGTTATGATAATTCAAGAAAGGCTCTTGGCAGCTCAAAGCAGAAAAAAATAATATGCAGATTGAAGGTGAGAGATATAGGAGTTCATGGTGGGAGAGCAAGTCTTGCTCAAGGATTCCTCATGAAGGGGTAATGAGGTTTTAGGCGGGGAAACTTAGCCTGAGGTACATTGGGAAATTTGAAATCCTTCGATGCATGGTCGAGGTAGCTTAAAAACTGGCTTTGCCTCTAGGTTTGTTTGGAGTACATCCATTATTTCATATCCCCATGCTAAAAGAAAATATCACGGGGATGGTTCTTACATTATTTGATGGATTTAGTGTTGCTTGATGAGAATCTATCTGTCACGACCCTTTGGCAGGGGTATGACTGGCACCTGGTGCCCTGTTAGGACCTAAACTGCTAGACTCTTGAGCCTAAGCATCTGGTGCCTGGGGCTCTATGCCAGTTGCAAGGAATCAACGGGCTATATAACGATTGTAAATACTGACCTCCGGCTGGCCCAGCCTATAGCCACACGTACTATAACTTCAGCTAACCGAGAATCATACTTGTAGGAAACCTATGCGGGCCAACAAGGCCACCATGTTGTCTAGTTAGCTCCTAACTCAATATAATGAATACTGAATATCTACGTGAGGCAAGGTCACCGCTACTATCTAAATACGGCCCCACACGGCCTTACAATCAACAACACTAAACAGCTAAATATATGCACGGCCCCACGTAGGGCACAACTAACCCTGGGGAGATATATATACACACAGCCTCTGTGAATCTTGATAAAATGGTCGGGATAGGGCCACGACCTACCCTTACTGTACAAAAAAGAAATAGACCTCTAGCTGTAACTTCAGATGACAGAAGATGATGACTCAATGGTAGGTGGAATCACGAGGATCGGCTCTCGTCTATGAGTGCCCTACGGGTGGCAAATGTCTGAGTGCCCCAAACGAGCGTCGGTACCACTAGTACAGTATGCAAGAAAATTGAACACATCTGAATATAAAAAACCATAACTAGAAACTCTGAATAGTAGAAAATATCTGGAATTGTTTGAGCGTAGAATCTGACGAGGCTTTTAAATGCTTGAGAATGAGCGAACATACATGTCCAACGTGGCGTCTGTTGTCTACTAGCTAATAAATAACATATATACATATACATATATATAACAATCAAGGACCAATACCAGCCCCCATAAGCCGGAAGGTGCCCAGCCAACAACAATCTATATACCCCTACCGGGTTCAAAACCATTCAAAAATAGTCCTCCACTTCTACTAACTACGAGCACCTCTACCGGACCCACAGGTCTCCAGCTCGAGCCTATGGCCTCTGATATAAATAGCTGTGTCTGAGCCCGGAGGACTCCTGTACTGTAAACTGTAAACTGTAACTGTGTCTGTATCTGTCTGTCCACAGGTGCAAAGCGCACAATAAGTAAAGCTATTGTACTGCTATATTGATCATCCTGATATGGGAATGCTCCATCCCATCTTCGTCCTACAGCGAACGGCATGCACTCAGCAGGTGACGTATCCCCAACCTCACGGTGGTGTCAACACAATTACCAACCCGGGGCGGCGAGGACGCTTAAAGGGTTCCCTCATAACACAAACAAGACTCAACAATCAATAATTACATATTAAGCATGTTTGAACTGAAAATACTATCTGTATTCTGATTTCTCATTCTGAACTCTTTTACGTAGTATACTAATTCTCATCTTTGAATTATACGTATGCAGGATATCATCGCCATCACGCCTCTTGTATCTGAGATATTATCTGACTATCTGGCTATACTGTATCTGGGATATTATCTGACTGTCTGAAATTACTTACTAACTTTTATTTTGAACATATATCATAATATTATAAACATGCTTGCTAAATTCAAAAAACAAGCTTGCTAAACTCATCTTGGACTCAATTCTCGACTTAAATTCTTTCTTCTATATATCACGCTATCTACTGTACTGGATTACTAACTTGCCAAAGGAATTATCTTTACATACCTTCGCTTCGGATTTTCCGACTAACGGGCGAAGCTCGGTCAGTACTTCAACTATTTCTCCCAACCGCATTCATATATATATCAATTAGAACTAAATACTAATATTAGGAAGAAAACATCACATTCGATATATATATAGCCCCAAACTTTGGCTTATCAAAAAACAGTAGAAAACTCGCTATTTCTCCAAAAGTCGGAGAAGAAAAAATACAACTTTAGGGCTAGGAGTATATTGGCCAGTGTTGGAGCAATTCCACTTACCTTAGTTGTTAACACGACAGTTAGCCGGCCATTCCACGAAACTAAACCCGTAAAATGCTCCTTGCTACTAAATACATCGGTATATGAGATTAATTCAAGTTTGGACCGCGTTTGATGGCGTATTCAGATGAAAATTATCAAAAAGCCTCATTCTCCTCTGTTCTCTCTCGACTTTTGAAAATTTATGAAAATATAACTTTAAAAACCGAAGTTGGAGGCTTTTATACTTGGGCCTGGACAGGGCCTCCATGACACAGAGCCAACACAAAACTCCTGCGTGACACGCTGCCATCGCGGAGGGCTCTGCCCCGGCTCCTTCACGATGGTTCGATGGATTTCATATCGGTCTTTCGGGTCTTTCTAGCATGTATGGCATTCAAAAACTCTTAACCAACATGCGAGTAGGCCACTTACGTGTCGGAAATTTATGGAGTGTAACTCTATCTTACGAAGAGGAGTTGGTGGCTCTATTGAACAAGTAGGCTGCAAGTTGATATCGAAGGAGATTAGCATTTACAAATGTCTAGGGTAAGAATTGTCTAGTAGAGGAAGCAACATAGGAGATTGAAGTAGACTTCTGAGACAAATATCCCCAACTTTTTGTTGAGTCAGTAGTTTCTTGTCCTTGCTTTCTTTGACTATTCGGGATGAACAGTGTTTTAAGTGGTATACGATGTAATGACCCGTCTGTCGTGCCGAGGTGGTCCAAAACACCTATTTTTTTTCCGTGCACAGCAGTGGAAAATGATGGGGAGTGGATTTAGACTTGGGTTTGAGAATGAAAATATGTAGGAAAATTTTTGAGTTACTGGTTAACAAGGACTCTTTTGCAGCGTGGGAGTGCCGCTGCAGCAATTGTCAAGATGATAGGGGGTCCTTTGTAGCGGGAAGGTGGACTAACCATTGGGTCCGCCTTGGCGTGGTCTTGACCGCTATAGCGGGTACGCTAGAGTATAAATACAACCATTGTAGTAGACGACGGAGCGGTGTGACGGTTTAAGTAAATTTTAGGGTTTTCACCTATAACTCTAAGGTATAATTTTTTAGAAAGGTTAGGGCAATTTTTTCAAAAGCTGGGGGCAATTGTTTTCCCAAGGTATGTTTCTTAACGAGTTCTCTCCTTTTTGATTTTCTAACACACTAGAATCAATGGATAGTCTTAGATGGTTTTCTAAGATAAAAAACCCTAGGTTATTGAAATTGGGGAGACTTAAAGAGGAGGGGTTAGGTGTTGATTCTAGACCTAAAAGAGGGTAATCAACACTTTTAGAGGAATGTGACTGCTCAGGCACCTATTTCACCATGGTTGAAACCTAGAGAATTCAATAAAGGTTGGACCTTTTTGAATTAGAACTGATTAAAAAGGATTTTGGAGTAAAAGCTTCCTGGAACAAGTTGGGATAACCCATGTGGGGATTGAACGTGATAAATTAACCTTTGAAATATCAAATTTGTTGTGATGCTCGAGGTAGAATGGGGTAGAATAAAAATTTTAGGTCCGGAGTGAGTGTGATGATGTGATTTTATTTACTTGTGTTAGATTTTAAATGTCTGGAGGCTTTACGTAAAGGCAAAGCTCCTGCGCGATAACTAAATTCTCTGTTTCGATAATTAAGGTTGGTTATGGTTTTATAAGGATTTAGATTTTATATAATGATATGAGTTAGACTTTATATAATGTATATGTATATGTGAACGCTGACAATATGCTTAGTTGGTCTTTGGATACTAATTGTCACTAATATGATGATATGTTAAATATGCTTGTAAAGTGAGCTTGAGATGATGAATGTCAATAGATGTTGTTATGAAATTAGGTAATTAATTTTTAATGTGTTCTTTAAAATTGCAAGGTAAGTGGTTGAATATTGGTAAATCTAACCAAGTTGATGAGGGCATCTTGATGCTTTTGAAAAGTCATACTAATTGACCAATTGATAACATATAGAATAGGAGAATGAAAGTGGATAACATGCCTTATCCTAAGATGGTGACATACTTGGGGAGCATTCGAGCGAGCAGTTATGATTGAGTGGTTCTTTTTGTCCAGGGAGCATATAAAGAGAAGATGAGTGGGAGCAGGTACCACATCGGTATAGTACATGGATTCCTAGAGTCCCCTTCGGGTCATGGCGAAAGGAAGAAATAAGACCCTCGGACATGTATGTACGGTGATGTTCAGTATTGAGTGTTATATGGTGATGTGATGAAAGTGTGTGCCCAATACGTCACTGATGGTATGATACCAAGACAGGACCCAAAGTAAAGATTGGTCCAAAAGTATGAGAACCAAGTGAAATTGAAATCCTTGCATTCTTAGTTTACATGTGGTTGCAATGTTGATATACTTGTTTATACTTGTAAAGTCATATGAGTCGTATGAAGGATTGATGGAATTGATTGTTGATGGATTCGATTGTATATCCCATGTGATCAGTGGTGAATTGACTGTTGAAATTGTAGCTATGTATAAATCATACGGAGTTGATGAAGTGATTATTGAGAATTGCTAAGTGGGAATTTAAGGTTGTTAGTCGAGGTTACTGCCTATAGTATCGCTGCAATGGTACCCTTACCCCTGGGTGAGGCTGCTTAATGGTTACACCACTGCTGCAACAAGGACCAATCTAGTGACAAACCGGCTTAACACCTTACTGTTTGGTTCTAGAATTTGTGTTATGCGATGACTATCTATTTCGGTGATATGTTGTTTGTTTTACATGTATAAATATTATTATTTAAGGTCGAATGATGATGCATACCGGTACATTATGTCGTACTGATGCTACTCCTGCACTTATTTTCTAAATTTACAGCTGCATTCAGAAGTTCTACTCAACCCCATGCGTAGAAGCGTGATGAGTAATACGAGGTGGTGATCTAATTTCCAGACGATGCGGTTCCTCCTAAAAAAAATTTGTGTAGTATCATCCTTTTTTTCATACATGGACTTTTATTATTTTCTTTTTCTATTTTCTCGTAGGCGTAGTTAGGTACATGTCCTCAAGTACAATGACTTTTAGTTTCTAGGGATATAATAGATAGATGTTCCAAGTATTTCCTTTTATTGTAACAAGACTTCCATTTTTTTACTTTAAGAGTGCTTATTTAATAGTATGAATGTTGAAATTGGATGAGTTAGTTGGAACACGTTGGTTTTGCCCCGGGGGAATTAGTGTGGATGCCAATCATGGCCACATGAGTCGTGATAATATTCTTATTGATCTATATTTTAACATATTATAACCTTTCACTTGAAGATATGTATGACTAGTCCATAATATATTTTCAACTTCATTATTCCTAGCATGTGTAATAATAAAAGGTTGATTGATATATGCTTGTAATTTTTTGATGAGTTGAAATAATTGTGGGTTAAAGGGGTTGAAATATTTTTTTAAAATAATATGGGCCTAGCCCATTTTATTAATAATTAGCACAAAAGCCCGGCCCACTACTACAAAATGTTATCCGGACAGACCCTAGGATTAAACTCAAACAACAAAAAAAATCTGAAGGGTTTCCTATTCATCTTGCTTCCTTTCCTCGATTCCCGAGTTCATTCGTCTTCTTCTATGGGTGATAAATCGCCCACCTTTGATGTTGAATCAGGCAAATCGTAAAGATATATATCTCATCTTTGCTCCTTCTTTTTCTCTTTTGTTTTAATCTTTCCTCTTTTGCAAGTGACTGACTGGTATGGCATCGGTCGCATATCCATAAATGAAGACTCCGCTGAAGCTCAAATGGGGAAATCCAAGTCGTCTGTTCACCTTCAAAAGATACGTGTTCACAGGTATGAATGTTCACTTGTAGATCCTTACATGCCTTTTTGCTGGAAAAACCTTTGTTTTGCTTTCCTAGACTAGACAAGAAAATGTCTGAGAATCCTTGTAATATTACAAGACACTATGTAAATAGTTTAATACGGCCAGGCAATGATATGAATGTAGTTGGACTCTGACTCCCTTATTCTCAGTATTTTGATCCTCAAATATGGGATTTGTGAGTTCTCCGTGTTTAGAATCCTCTTGCATGTTGTTGGTAGATCCATAAAACTTGTATATATGTGCTTTCCTTCATTTTCTAGTGCATAATTAGCTAGTGAATACGCTAAATTTTCTGTCTCTCTGAATGTATGTCTTATTTCTAAATTTAATTGATTCAACATCACAAATATGCTACCCATCTTGTCAGCTACTTTGAGTATTTTCCATATCTTTAACAACATATTTTTAAGACTGAGTGAATCAATCTCTAAAATTATGTTGTAGTTTAGAAGAAATACAATATCTTAGGAGCACTCGAGACTACCATAACTTTTGCTTGCATGTTAGTAGCTTCCTCAAAATCAATAGCCTCAATATATATTAGATTCCCCTCAGAATTTCTGATACAAAAACATAAAGTCTCCTGGATTGCACTCTACATTCACCGATACGTGTTTGCATTTGACCCCTTTGTGAAGGTGGAAACTCCCAATACACAACTCTAGGTAGATTCTTGGCCTATAAGCTTGAAGACGGTCAACATCTCCTCCATACCATAGATATTTTGACCCAAAAGATAGTTAAGTTATAAAAGGCGAAAAGCTAATTGTTGACATAACTGAACCATCCTATAAAATGTTACCTCTTTTCCATTCTTCTAAAGTTCCTCCCCCTTCCATAATTCCACATAATGATAGCTCGTAAGGACTTGAAGATGAATTGCATTTACTAGAACCTGGTGCATTCCACTAATTAATAACTTGGCACAATCCCCTCTCTCAAGCTTATACCTGCACAGGTAGAAAAATACTTCCATAACCTATTGGCTATGTGTCCCACGCTAGAGTCTACACCTGAACGTAACATGGTAGTAAGTGACCCCAAGTCAACTCCTGGTCTATTATTCACTAGCATTCTGAGTAATCATGCACAATGGAAATTTTAAATAAAATCATAAAAAAATATTTATGAAAGACAATTCTAAAAACATAAAGTTCAAAACACTTGAGTAGTGCGTAAATCTGAAATCATGTCTATCTGAAAGCCATCTACTGAGGAGTTACTGGAATAAACCCCAGCTAACTCTACAGTCTAACTGAAACTAATAAATGAATGAAAGAAAATAATGTCCTCGGATGATGAGGACTCACACTTCTCAACTTACGAGGTGGAGAATATGAGCTGCGGCGTCTAGCGGTGCTAATACTGAGAACACACGCTGTATCATGAAACGGTAAAGCATAAAAGTATGCGTCAGTTGTTTGAATGTACTGAATAAGTGAGAGAAACATGAATAACCTAATGGCACTGGTAACTAAATTGAGACATGAAATAATGGCGAAATGGTCAAAGCGGCCCTAGTTGATGGTTATAAAAATGTCCTAAGTCTGAAATACTGAGTCTGAAATACTGCACTGAACTTATCTGGACTGAAGATTCTGAGGAAACTGTACTGACTAATGGGAGAGGCTATAATCGACATATAACCACATGAGTTAAATGTGGAGACCGATGTATACACCCCATCGGTAGGACCCAATATACCTTGCTAGGGTCTAAAGGCATGGATTGTGAGAATCACTATCAAAGGGGCCATGAGGCTAAGTAAATATATATAACCTATGGTGGAAACGTAATTCTGGAGACACGGGTGCAGGAACCCAGGCCCTTTTCGGTGTAAGTCCCTGCTACCATTGGATAATACTATTACTACTACTACTAACAAGAGATAGCTCGATACTAGAGGGCCAAGACTATACTGACCCAGGGATACTGATAGAGTCCTAAGGCGTCTTATAGGACCAGATTTGAAAACTGAGTTAAGACAAGTCGGATATTCTTGTACGACGTCGTAACCGTCAGAGAATAAGTTGATAACTGAACTGGGTCCTGGGGCTGGTTAGAGCTATATAACTGAAATGTCATGACTACCTAATGGACCAAATAACTGCAATCTGAGTCTGAGTCTGATAACTGAGAGGCACCACTAACACCTCGGGAAAAGACTAGTCACCTTTGATGGTGACATTATGTTGGTCCAGCTTAGGAGGTTGCTAAAAATCTAAGGCTAGACTAACAATCCTGAGTGATATTGAGTAAATAAATTCCTGAATAAGTCTGACTAATTAAGCCTTTAACTGAGTTTCTGATACATACAAATACTATAGGAATTTCCTAACTTTAAAAAGTTAAAGCATGGTTCAATAATTCGATAAATATACGAGTTCTAGTTTACTTGCTCCAAAAGTTAGTCAAATTCTACTTCACTGGAATAGGCATCATTTTAGTCACAATCTGGTGGAAATTAGCTACAATAAACATAAAGTAGGATTCCACATGAATTATTCAAGGTATGGCAAAAAAATCTTCACTTTCGAAAAACTAAGGGCTAGAACCAATAGTGAACGGGAAAAAGAGTTTTAGGGGACACAAGGAGAACCATCTCCTTGTTGAATTCCCACATACCTGTAGAAGGAACTCTAGTGAAAATATCTGAGAAAAATTGAGAGGATTATCGTTTGCCTAGCATATGCTGTAGCTCGAGAGGAATTCTATGCTCTATTCTTGAGAATGAGAGGAGAAATATGGGGAGAAACCATTGGTTACCCCTTATAAAACCCCTGAATGAACCCCAACTGACGTAGTTTAGGGACTAGGTAGGTGGAATTTTACAAAAATAACCTTGAGATTTAAATCTGAAATACGGTCATGAGAACCAATGGGCCTCGGAAACGGGTCGTTGGTAGAATTGACGACCCGTTGAATCCAGCCGTGGTTTCTGGGTTCAAAAACTAAATTTACAAGGGTGACCCACTGTTATATACAATATTCCGTTCGAAGTAACAACGAGCAGTTGATACTTCCCATTAAAAATGGTAAGAAGGCGAGTACAAGGATAGCAGGTGATAACAACGACACGTTGGTAGAACCAATGGTCATTGTATTCCTCGTGGTTCACACTGCTTTGTTCTGGAACTGAACGACGATTTGGTAGAAACGGCTCATTCATAGAAACAACGGGCTGTTGTTACATCTCGTTGTCTCAGGGAAAGGTCCGGTAGACCTCTAAACTCAGGATTCAACGGACAATAGGACGGCTCATTGTTAGGAACAACGGGTCATTCTATGTCTCGATTTTCCCCTCGAAGGAAGGCTTATACTAACCGTGACCACTTACAACGTTCCATTGGTTCTACCAACGGTCCGTTGTGGGGTCGTCTGAGAGAGAAAAATTTCTGGCTTCCTGTGGTTTTCATGCAACGTCGAGATTTGGTTTAGGAAAGTTTGGGGTGTTACAATATCTGCCCCCTTAGGATCATTCATCCTGAATGAAGACCAAAACTAGGAAAATAGCTGAGATTTATAAAATTGAGGCTATGACTGATTTTTGAAGGATTAACTGACTCCGAATTGACTTAACCGTACTACCTGAGCTGATACAACTAGAATGCATGCGAAAATCTAAACAAGGAGTGATGAGTACGGAGCGAGTAGAGTGCGAGAAGGAATTTATGCGATTACGGTTCTAAACTAGAAGGAACAAGTGAGGGTATTTGTCCACCATGTCTGCTTCTGCTTCCCATGTGGCTCCCTCAACTTGCGATTTCTCCATAGCACCTTAACTAAAGCTATCTCCTTATTCCTCAGCTACGAACCTAATGGTCAAGAAGGATCTGGTGATACCTCCTCATATGAGAAACTATCTTTTATCTCCACACTGTCCAATGGCACTACTGAGATTGCACACTAATGCACTTCTTCAAAAGTGACAAATGGAAAGCTGGGTGTGCTAGCTAGTTACGAAGGTAACTCTAGCTCATAGGCCACCTTACTAATCGCCTCGGAAATTAAGGTCCCTATCGTGGGTGAGCTTTCCCTTTTCCCACCTCATCACCCCTTTCATGGGAGAAATTTTCAAGTATACCCAGTCATCAGCGCAAACTCAATTCACTTCTCCGCACATCAGCATAAGATTTTTGACGGCTGCGGCTGTTTCAACCTTTCTCGGATAGGCTAAACTTTCCATTTCTTCATGAATCCAGAGTCTAGCCCTATCAAGGTAGCTACTCCAGCCTCAAACCACCCTATAAGGGATCTACACCGCCTACCATATAATGCCTCAAATGGGGCCATCTGAACACTAGAGTGATAGTTGTTGTTGTACACAAACTCAATAGGAGCCAAATGGTCATTCCAATTGCCCTTAAATCGATTGCACATGATCTTAGCATATTTTCTAAGGTCTAAATAGTTCGCTCATCTTGTCCATCTTTTGAGGTGAAAATCTATCGCGAAGCAACTTGGTACCAAGTCCTTTATACTTCCCGAGAAGTGAGAGGTGAATTAGGTAACTCTGTCGAAATAATGGACAAAGTCACCCATGAAGTCTGACTAGCTCCCGGATATAAAGTCTAGCATGGTCCTCGAGTTTGAATCTATTGTTTTAACTGGGAGAAAATGTGCTGACTTAGTCATCCGGTCCACTACTACCTAGATAGGAGTCATGTTGCAGAGCGAGTCGAGGTAGACCCGTAATGAAGTTCATGTTTATTTCTTACCACTTCCATGTGGGTATACTGATATCCTAATTCATACTTCCAGTCTCTGTTATTCCACCTTAACTTGTTGGAAGTTCGGGCACTTATCTACACATTCGGCAATATCTCTTTTCTTGCCGTTCCACTATTAAATATCCGTAAATCATGATACATCTTAGTAGTACCAGGGTGATTGGAATATCTAGAACTGTGCGCTTCAGCCAATATCTGCTACCTCAACTCGCCGACATCCGGTACACATATTCTACCACAGTGCGGGCACACCATCTCCCCCCTTCGGAGAAAGCTTCTATTTCTTTTTGAGAACTGCTTCCTTCATCTTAAGTAGATTGGATCTTCATCCTATCTGGACTTAACCTCCACAACTAAAGAGGAATCTGACTCACTATGCATAACTACACCACCCTCGGTCGAATCCACCAATTGTACTCCCAACAAAGCTAGCTGTGGAATATCTTTAGCCAGCTCTTTTCCTTCTTCTACATGAGCCACGCTGCCCATAGGCACTTCTGCCCAGGGCATAAACCACCACATTGGCCTTGCCCGGGTGTATAGCATGCTCATGTCATAGTCTTTTAGTAGTTCTAACCACTTTCTCGCGAATGCGAACACATATTATGAATAACATGATTCGTAAATACATCTACGTGAGCTCCATATAAGTAGTGCCTCCATATTTTTAACGCAAATACCACCGGTGCCAACTCCAAGTCATGAGTTGGATAATTTTTGTCATGAACTTTGAGCTGTTTGGGAGCGTAGGCTATCACCTTGCCTCTGTATCGAAGCATGGCCAAGTCCAACTCACGGAAGCATCACAATAAACAACTAACCCATCTGATCCCTCCAGTAAGGTTAACACTGGGCGGTAGTGACTTGAGTCTTCAACTCCTGAAAACTCTTCTCATAGTCGTCTGACCACTGGAATTTCACCTTCTCACGAGTTAACTTGAATTCATAGGAGATGCTATAGAAGGAGAAACCTTCCACAAACCGTCGGTAATAACCCGCTAAGACCAGGAAACTCCTGATTTCAGTAGGAGAGGTAGGTCTGGGCCAATCATTCGTTGTTGCTATATTGAGAATCTACTTGTATCCCTTCACCTAAGACCACATGACCCAAGAAAGTCACAGACTTCAACGAGAATTCACACTTCTTGAACTTGGCAAATAAACGGCGATCTTTGAGTACGTAATGCTAACCTTAGGTGATTGGCATGATCTTCCTCATTTCTGGAGTACACCAGAATATCATCGATAAATACAATGGCGAACATATCTAGGTACTGCTTAAAGATCCTATTCATCAAATCCATGAAAGTTGTTGGGGCGTTTGTGAGTCTAAAGGACTGTCACCTGGCTCGTAGTGACCATACCGAGTTTTAAAAGCTGTTTCGGTATGTCACACTCTCTGAACCGTAGCTGATGGTATCCTGACCTGAGATCAATCTTGGAGAAACAATAGCTACTTGAAGTTGGTCGAATAGATTAAATCGATTCTAGGTAGGGGATATTTGTTGTTGGCTTTGTAACTTTGTTCAATTGACGGTAATCTATGCACATTCTAAGGGTACCGTCTTTCTTACGCACGAATAGCACTGGAGCACCCCAGGGAGAGATGTTGGGCCTGATAAAACCCTTGTCAAGAAGATCTTTTGATTTGCTCCTTCAACTCCTTAAGCTCGGCGGGATCCATTTGTAAGGAGGGATGAAGATGGGTTGAGTATCTGGGAGGACATCTGACTAAAGTCTATTTCCCGTTCGAGGAGAATTCCGAAGATCTTCAGGAAATACATCTGGGGACTCGCTGACAACTGGGAGGCGGCGAATGGCTAGGGTATCGAGTTGGAATCCTTGATACGAACCGGATGATACGAGACATCCTTTGGAAATGAGTTTCTGATCCTTAAGGTAGGAAATAAACCTACCCTTAGGGGCTGAATTATTGCCCGTCCATTCTAATACTGACTCATTAGGAAATTGGAACTCGACAACTCTGGTTCTACAATCAGCGAGGCATAGCAGGAGTGTACCAATCCATGCCGAGAATAAGGTCAGTCTACCATGTCTAGTTTTACGAGATCAGCTGGAATTGCACACATTCAGGACTTAGACTGGGCAGTTTCTATACATCTGACCTAGCTCTAACTGACTCTCCAACTGGGGTGGAGGCGAGAATGGTTTTGAGACCTCTTGGACTTATATTGGCCCGAACCGCTATATAAGGAGTCATGAATGAAAGAGTATCTCCCAGATCTAAGAGGACATATACATCTATATGGAAGAGACGCAACATACCAGTGACTGCGTCAGGTGAGCTTTCTAATCTTGCAAAAAGATAGAGAATAGAAATGATTCTGGCTGGCAGTAGTCATGTTTGTACACGATGAGTTATTACGGTAGACGATCATCCTTAGGAGCTGCTGAGGTAATTAGTTGTTATCTCCCTCCCCCTGCTAACAGGCACTCTCTAAGTCAGTGCCCAAGCTGTCCACACCAAAACAGCCCTCTCGACCTTAAAGGCACTCTCCCGGGTGATTTTTGCCGCACTTAGGGCAAAGCGGATACCTATTCCCTATCTTTTGAGTGCCGGATGGCCCACCCTCCGATCCTGGCGGGACCGAAAGGTTGGGGCGCTGACTGATCTAGGTGTTGGGGCCCTCTGTTGTTGTTGATGTTCTTGTTGTTATGAGCTACCGCCCAGTCTCTAGTAGCCCAAGGAAATCTGAATGACTAGTTCTTTCCCGTTTGTTCTTACGTTCCATATCTTTCAGTTTCTCTGCCTCAATCTGTTGGGCATAAACAATTAGGCTAGAGAGGTCCATGTCCTTAATCGGCATGGCTGGTCTTTGCACTCCTTGAGGAAGTTAGATACTCCATTAACGAACGTCAGCATACGAGCCCTTGGCTCGGCTACCATCTCTGGAGCATACTTTGATAGTCTGGTAAACTCCACAGCATACTCCTCCACTGTCTAGTTGCCTTGCCATAGGTTCATAAGCTACGCCATATTAGCCTCCCTCAACTCTGAGAAAATCTGTCCGGGAAAGTTGTGTGGAACTCCTCCCACTCCACCGGTCCTGCTTCCTCTGGCCGCACCTCCTTCCACTGCTCATACCAGGCCTGGGCTACCCCTTTTAAGATGATACGGCTAGGTCAGCACTCTCGGAGGAGCTGACACCCACATAATACGGGTGTCTTCGACCTCATATATAAACTCTTAGGGGTTCTCCCCCACTTTAGATCCTTGAAATGATGGAGGGTTCATATGGGTGAATTCTCACACCCTTGCAGTTGCTGCAGACCCATTTGTGTTCATCGGCATAACCTGCTGATTCACCTGATTATTACGATCACGACTAGTAATTGAATGGCGCTCTAAACTGCGTAGAAATTGAATCATCTTGAGGAGCTGCCGAGGCTGGTGGAGCAGGTCTGTTGGCATTACCAGCCCTTCTTCCATTACCGCATCTGGGAGGCATGGCTCCTTTGAAATGAAATAGAGCATGAATTGGAAAGGGTTTCTAAGGGTGAACTTTGACACACGATAAAGAATAACGAGAGAATTTTCCTAACATCGCGTAGCCTCCCTCGTCATAAGTGTGTCACGCTTTACACCATGAGGATTTCTCGATCGGCTTTCAAACTTTTCGAGGATACTCTAAACCTAGTGCTCATTATGAAGTTTGTTACACCTGAGTCTACACCACACGGGCGTAACACGGTACTTGAAGCCACAAGTGACCCCAAGTCAACCCTGGTCTATCATTCACTAGCATTTGGTATCATGCACAGCGGAACTTTGCATCAAATCATAAAAAAAACATTTATGAAAGACAAGTCTGAAAACATAAAGTTCAAAACACTTGAGTAGTATTGGTAAATCACGAAAATCATGTATGAAAGCCATCTACTGAGGAGTTGCTGGAACAATCCCCAAGCTAACTCTAAGTCTAACTGAAACTAACAAAATGACTGAAAAAAGAAATAATGTCCTCGGATGATGAGGACTCACACTTCAACTGTTGAGGTGGAGAATGACTACGACGTCTAGCGGTGCGAGACTAGAACCTACAGCTGTCATGGCTGATACAGCATAAAGTATGCGTCAGTAATTTGAATGTACTGGTAAGTGAGAGAAACATGAATAACCTGATGGAACTGGTAACTAAACTGATACGACATGAAATGACCAGCGAAATGTTGGCCAGTACAAGCGGTATAAAACTGATATGGTCAAAAGTGATCTTTGGTTGATGGTCATAAACATGTCCTAAGTCTAGCTCTGAGTCAAAATACTGCACTAAATTGATCTGGACTAAAAGAATTTGAGGAAGTAAACTGTATTGACTAGTGGGAGAGGCTAACTTCGACATATAACCACGTGAGCTGGTGGAGTCAATGTACACCCCACCGGTAGGACTCAGCCATCTCTTGCTAGGGTATAAAGGCATGGACTATGAGAATCATATCAGGGGCCATGAGGCCAGTAATATAACTTACAGTGGCAACGTATGTCTGGAACCTGGGTACGTTGGAACCAGAGCCCCCTCGGTGCTAGTCCTACTCCCATTGGATAATGTTATTACTACTACAGCTAACAAGAGGATAGCTCGATACTGGGGCTAAGACTATATTGACCCAAGTATACTGTCAGAGAGTTCCCCGAGCGTCTTATAAAACCAGATTTGGCGAGTTCTAGGCGGTCATTTTGCTTATTTAAAGCATCGTAACCGTCTAGAGAACAAACTAATAGCGGCGGGGTCCTGGGCTAGTCAAAGCTATATAACTGAAATTTCATGACCTCCTAATGGACCAAATAACTGCAGCCATGAGTCTGAGTCTTATGACGAGAGGCACCACTGACACCTCGGGAAAAGACTATAGTCACACTTGTCAGTGACATTATCTTTGGTCAACTTTGGAGGTTGCTAAAAAATCTAGCTGGGGCTAGACTAACAATCTAGTGATATTGAGTAAATAAATTCCTGAATAAGAGTGACTAATTAAGCCTTTAACTGAGTTTCTGATACATACAAATACCTTAGGAATTTCTAGCGTAAGGATTACGGTGTGGTTCAATAATTAGTAAATATACAGGGATTCTGGTTGCTCCAAAGAGTTGAAATTTCAAAATTCTACTTCACTAGAATAGGTATAATTACCAGTCACAAACTGGTGGAAATTAGCTACAATGAACATAAAGTAGGATTTCCACATGAATTATTCAAGGTATGGAAAAATAATCTTCCACTTTCGAAAAACTCAAGTCTAGAGATGATAGTGAAAAGGAAAGAGTTTTAAGACACAAGGGGAGAACCATCTCCTTGTTGAATTTTATACCTGTAAAAGGAACACTAGTGAAAACCTCTAAGAAAAATTAAGGAAAGTTGCCATTTTGCCTAACTTTTGCTACGTGCTTCCGGAGGAATTCTAAAACTCTATTCTTGAAAGAAATGAGAGAAAAGAAGATATGGGAGAGGAAACCATTGGTTACCCTTCTAAAACCCATAAGTGAACCCCAAATGATGTAATTTAGGGACTAGGTAGGTGGAATTTTACAAAAACCCTGAGATTTAAGCCAGCGAAACCTGTCCGATAAAGACAACGGGCACAGGCTTGGTCGTTGGTAGAAATAACAAACAGTTGAATCGGCGTGGTTTCACAGGAGTTTTGAAAACTAAATTTACAAGGGTGACCCACTTTTAGATACAATGATCCATTGGAAGTAACAAGGGGCAATTGATACCTCCCGCTGGAACTGGTAAGAAGACAGGGCACAAGGACAACGAGTGATAACAACGACTCATTGGTAGAACAAATAGGTCGTTATATCCCCTCATGGTTCCGCCATTCTTGGGTTTTGGGCGGCGATGGTTGGTAGCAATGGCTCATTCATAGAAACAACGAGCCGTTGTTTTTCTCACTGTCTCGGGGAAAGTGCAATGAGCCTTTGGGCTCAGATTCAACCCGGACAACATGACGGCTCATTGTTAGGAACAACGTGTCTTCCTATGTCTCATTGTTTTTTCCCCTCAAAGGAGAGCTTCTACTAACCACGAATATACAATGATGCATTTGGTTCCACTAACTTGGTCCATGGTGGGAGTCGTCTGAATAGAAAAATTTCTGGTTTCCTGTGGTTTTTTCATGCAACGTATGAATTTGGTGTAGGAAAGTTTCGTGGTGTTACACTATGGAAGATGTTGAAATAAATGGGCCATTTTTTCTTGTTGATGATTACTATCACAACATTAACATCTGGACACCGATTTGCCAACCTCGGCTTCTTTAAAATTATCCCTCATTTAGAATTCTTCCTTTCAAAACTCTACAAATCAAAAATTGATTTTTAAAGGAAACCCTTTATCCATACATCAGAACACCATTCCAACTCTGTCCTCTTTTTCCTCATGTGTTGATAAGCATATTGAGTAGGGTATCCTATCGAGTTCATCAAATAATGAGTGGAGGATAGTTTCTAAAATATGTTTCATCATTTCTTACGATACCATGTATCTCCAACTTCTCCCTATCCCAAGTTCGATTACTATTAAATTCCCTCACCTCCTCTTCAGCTTCTTCTCCAACACTAACCCTCTCAGTGAAGCATTATGCCCCTTATTTGTATCCAGTTATCCTTTTAGAAACTGGTTGTCCCGATTTAATTTGCCACCAAATATCATGTTCAACATGGTCTCGATCTCTAACATTTTCTTCACATATATGAGATGTCCTCTTCTAGTAGCCACGGTGGATGATTCTTCTTGCAGTATTTATTCCACATATAAGTACTTCAAAAATTTTTAAATTATACCTAATTTCTGCATAGCTTAGCACAAAGAGCATTAGAAACATCATAAAAAGTTGAAACCTAGATCCTTCACTTCTAGGATAACAAAGCTCTTCCCAAGCACCAGAGTGTTTACCATTGCCTCCCCTATTTTTCCTCAAAAAATTTTGTCATTTTCTTATGAATTTGATCTAAAATGCCTTTAGGAAGATTCATAGCAGAAAGCAAATACACAGGAATTGTTTGTAACACATGAGAGATCAGAATGGCTCTTCCACCAAAAGATAGGAATCTATTTTGCCACAATAGAATTTTCCTTGATATTTTCCTCACCAAATCTTCAAAATAAGCTTTCTTCTTTCTCCCATAAAGTGGACATCCGGGTATTGAAAAATCTTCCTGATTAATCCCTGTCCATCTTTTCATATTTTGACCAACCACTATTGGTGTCTTCTCATGAATATAAAAGAAGCTCTTGCCCTTATCAACTTTTGACAAGAAACTTATTTCATATTCTATTAGTATAACAACCATTTTCTTCAGCGATCTTTTATCACCCAGGCAGAAAAAGAAATTGTATCATTAGCATATGCAAGGTGATTAATATCTAGACTCCATTTAAGCATACCATATCCTTTTAAATCAGCATCCTCATTTAAATTGTTTAACCCTCTGGATAGTACTTCAACAACAATAATGAAGAGTAATGGGAAAGTGGGATCACCCTACTTTAAGCCTAGATGGCGGAAAGAAACCATAGGAATGTCCATTCCACTAGCATTTTCAGGTATTTAGACACCTAACCTCCAAACTATATAATGATTTCTGAAAGCCAAACTTTCTCAACACCTTAGTAAAGGAAAATCCATGATACTCTATCATATGCTTTAGCCATGTCTAACTTAACAACCACATTGTGCCACTTATTTCTCAAATTGATATCTCTGATAATTTCTTGTGCTAGCAGCACACTCTCAATTATGCTTCTCCCTTTAACAAAGCCACTCCAAGTTTCTTGAAATAATAAGAGGCAAGTATATAGCCATTCTATCATGCGGCACTCTAGTCAAAATCTTGTTAGCAAATGTACTCGAGGCTAATAGGCCTAAGATATGAAAAATTAGTCACCCTTTTTTGGAATAAGAACTAAGTTTGTGTGGGTAATGAATCTTGGGATTTCATGCCCACAAAGAAGACCTTAACCATTCTAGTAATGTCTTCACCAATAATATCCCAACAAACCTGAAAGAACAACCTAGAAAAACCATCTATCCCACTTGTACTATCCCCATTCTTTCAAACTACCTTCTTAACTTCCTCAGCATCAGGAGTTCTAGTCATTGCCTCATTTTGATATTGAGAAATTAAAGAAGGAATATTATCAACCAATAGTAATTCCCTACTCAATCCTCTCCTTAAACTTCTGAAAAATAACACTCTTTGCGGTATCAATGTCTTGATTAGTTTAAGCGACTCCCATCTCCCAAATTGAATCTCCTCCAATCTAGGCTTTCCCTTCCTACCCTTAACATAAGAATGAAAAAACTTTGTGTTCCTATCACCATCTGCAAATTATCTCATCACCTTTTTATTTTGAACTCCTCTCATATGTCTAACCTTTTGCGAGATCAACTTGACTTTATTTAACTCCATTATATTCTTTGAAGAAGCTGCATCTCAAACTGGGCTTCTTTCACCTTAATAACATCTTCTAGGGTTGCAACTTGTTGAAAGATATTACCAAAAGTATGTTTATTCCACTGGCTTAGGGCATTCTTAACACTTACAGTATGGACCTAAACTCCAAAAAAGGGTTTCCTACGAAATCGGTTTTCTAGTTGTCCCTCACCACTTCTAAGAAAATATTGTGCCTAGTCCAAAAATTCAAAAATTTGAAGCAGTTGATGGACGGGCGCCTCATGAGTATTACATATAACATGCAATGGGGCATGATCTGATCCATGTCTGAATAAGATATAAACCTTACTGGAAGGCAATAAATTCAAGAAATCTTGGTTCACAACAATTCTATCTAGCTTATTAAAAAATATTCATCTCCAACCCTCCCATTCACCAAGTAAATTTGTTGCCACTTGACTTCAACTCCATCAATGCACGGTTATTCAAACATTGAGCAAAGTCAGGTGGCCTCACTCTGCAGAAAGGTAATCTACCTTGTTTCTCCTCTTTAGTTAAACTAACAGTAAAAATCCCCCCCCCACAATCCATGGATCATGAATATCAAGCCAAATCCTCCAAATTATCCCATAATTCCAATCTCTCCACCTCAGTGCACCTAGCATACAACATTGTCACTAAGAAGTACTTATCAAAACGAGAAAGGGAAATAGTAATTTTTGAGTTGTGTCCAATAAAACATGTCCTCCCAATCATCTCTCCAAAACACCCCGTCTTGGAAGATAAATTTGTACCCATGATGGAAACTTAAGCAACTTTTAACTTGATCAATATGTTACGGAGCTGCGAAAAGGCTCGACTAATGCAATGAAAGAATAATGATGTCTTCTATTCAATTCCATTAACCTCTCACGAGAATTTTGAGTGTTAATGGACCTGATATTCCCAAAAAGTATTTTACCTATCATTGGGTACTACTAGATTGTCTTTCTTTGTTACTCCTTGTTTGAACTTGAGTGTTTGAACTTGCAGTGGAATAATGGCTTGTCCAGCTTTACCCTTTTTTGCTTTGCTTCGCAGTTCCTCTATTTTTCTTGGTGATAAATCTCCTTCCCTGCCTACATTTGCAATATTAGCCTACAGTCCTCATCCTCCCTTTGCTCCTGTAAGTATTCCTTCTGCATTCCTGACAATTCCTGCAAATCCGGTATCACCTTCCTCCTTTGAACATCATCATCACTAACTTTCAGTATTTCACCTTCTCCTTCAGAAGACACCAAATGATCATCCCTTTTCTCCTTAATCATTTCAGAGTTCCATATAACCAATGTTGATTCAAGACCTATTTCTTTATTCTCCTCTTTCTTGTTAGCTGTAACAGATCCTTGGGATGCATTATTTGGCATATGACTTTGATTCTCTCTACTCTTTGGTGTTCCTTGATCCCCTTCCTCTATCTTACCCTAGCATTTCAATATTTTAGGTTATCTATATTTTGATCTTCCTTTTCATCTTATACTTGATCTTTTAGTACATCAAACTGATTAATATCATTAATTCTCGTCTGAGCCTTCTAATTTCACACTTTTTTCGGCTTCTCCCATTCTTTCTGCCTTGTGTCTAATACTTATCTTCTTTTTTATTTGAATTTTTCTACTCTATTACCTTATTCCTGTCTTCATTCATCATTACTGTCTTGGTTTCTATCTGTTGTTTGACCATTTCCTTCTTCCTAGGGTATAATTCAGGGTGTAATACATAACATTCTTTCTCATTATGACCCTGAATTTTACAATTGGAATAGTATTTTTTAACATGATCATATTTAATCCTTATCCACTTCTCCATAACCTCACATGTATGCTTTCATATGCCAATATTGATTCTCTTAGGCAAATCGCCTAAGAGATCTACTTCCACCTTAACTCTTGCACAACTTGTCCTAGTTTGATTCCTAGTAGCCATATCCACCTGCAAAGGTTTACATACAGCGGCCGCTAATGAGAAAACAACCTCGCTCATGAAGAAATTTGGAGGTAAAGCAGTAAACGAGATCCAAGCAATTTTTGTTGTTGTTTTCACCTCAGGATCAAATAATGGATCCCACTTCAATGTATGCATCGGGTAAGTCCATTGCCTATGGGTCAAATAAAAAGCAAGCTTTGACAATAAATTTACGTAATCCTCCGTGATAGACGCACGTATAAGAACATGTCTATTACTCAACAAACCTATGTTGCATTCTCCTTTTAACTCACACTATTTTGGAATTATCCTCCTAAACTCTTGAATATCTGGCCAACCATGAGAGAATTTTCCAATAAAAATATATTGTAAATTTTCCTTCAATATCATTTGAGAGATCTCATACTCCCCCCAAATAACTTGGGTTCACCATGTAAATAAGAAATTGGCTTAATCGGAACAGGTTTTATATCAATCGGGGTAGGGCGTAGTTTTGAAGCAAAGTCCATTGTAAGTTTGGTAGGGAAGGGGGAACAGCCTCAGACAAAGGTTGCTCCCGATGATGAGGTGGCCATCACCACCACAAACATATCACCGGCGGCGCTACGGATTAGGCAAAATAGGGTAAGAAAAATTCAGAGGTTTTCGTAATCTTAATTGAAAAATATACTTCAAATTTGAACATTTAACGTGTCGCTTAAGCAGAATTTTCAATTTGAGAACTATGTTAATGGGGACTATTAATGACTTTTTATGTACAGAATGTTGTAAAGGTGGATGACAATTGAAAAATTAGTTTGTCCTTATTGTATGAAAAATACTAAATGTTCACTTTAGAACATGACTGGAAATATTTATGGTTTGATTATCACCATAAGTTCTTGTCGATAGATCATAAGTTTAGGAGTTTGAAAAATACATTTAGGGCCCGTTTGTCCATGCGAGATGAAATTACGATTTGAAATTATGATATAAAATCATATGAGATGAAGTTTAAAAATTTTGTTTGGACATGTAATTTGGGATTTTTAAGTTGTATTTTTTCCTCATAAACATAAGAACATCATAAGTTATAAAAACTATTCAAATTTCCCAAATTCTTATAGGATCTTATTAAATAAGTAAAAGTTCATAATAAAATATAATACACTATCACAAAGTCATTCTAAAAAGAAATACAAATTAAGAATCGAACTTTAGTTCAATAAAAAGTAAAATTAAACATGAATTATAGTGTACTACTCTTTAACATAATCCTCCCACATAGTACGGATAAAGATTGACAAACTATTTATGTCCAATATAATAGTTGGCAAAGGTTGTTTACATTTATTAAATAAATAGTTGGTAAATATAGTTGGTATATATAAAATGGTAAGACTTTTTTTTATAAAATACAAACTTGTGGGTTAAAGTTTGCATTTAAAAAATCTCATCTCATGATTTGAAATCTAAAATCAAGTTTTTTGGAGAACTTGGGATTTCAACTCATGATTTAAAACTATGATATGAAATCGCATGTCCAAACGCTGATTTCATCTCATAATTTTAAATCGCGACATAAAATCGCATGTCCAAACGTCTATTTAGAAAGAACAAAATTAAACGAGACTGTCCACCTCCAATTCTGTCCGAGAAGGATATTTGGGAGAGGGTTCAACAATTTTCAAAGTTTACAGAAGAACAACAGTACAGATTTTATGAGTATAGTGTTGCACATAATTGGACAAAGCAGAATATATTTTGGGAGTTACCATATCGGAAGGATAATTTTCTCCAACATAACATTGATGTCATGCATTAAAAAAATTACTTTGATAATTTGTTCAACACAATGATGGTATCAAAGACAAGACAAAAGACAATGTTAAGACTAGAATGGACTTGCTGAAATATTGTAAGGCGAAAAGAGTTATGGTTGCAGGAGAAACAGAATAAGTTCTTCAAGAATAATGCTAGTTATTCATTCACAATCAAACAACAACATAAGATTTGTGATTTGTTTGAGCAGATGAAGATGTCTGATGCGCACGCTTCAAATTTGGAAAGTGTGTCACTATAGAGCAAGAAAAATTACATGGTATGAAAAGTCATGATTGTCACGTTTATGAAAACTTTAATCCCCGGTGCATTAAGCGATTTTTCTAAAAGAATTTGAAAATCTATGACTAAAATTAGTTTATTCTTCAAAGACCTGTGTTTGAACACTTTGATAAAAGACAACCTAATTCAGATGGATCGAAATATTCCTATTATTGCAAATAAGTTGGAGAAGATTCTACCACCTGGATTTTGAGATATGATGGAATATCTTCCTATTTATCTTGTGCTTGAAGCCCTTCTGGAGGCCCCATTCAATATAGGTCGATATATCCGTACGAGAGATAATTATTCTAAATCTTAATTTTTTCCTCTTTATTAATTTCTTATTATAATTAATCATAACAACATATTATACAAGATTGTTGCCAATTATAAATGGGATATCTAGCAGAAACATACAGTTGAAGGTTCAATGTATGAAGCCTATCTTGCTAAGAAAACAACCCATTTATGTTTTTATTACTTCAAAGGTGATGTGCCATATTTGCGAACATCGCAGCGATAGAGGTGAGAATCAATGACAAAATCAAAATTTTCATTAAGGGTGTTCAAAATTTACTATATATGTATGAAGAATAATTTTTTGATGTATATACTTACTATAATTTTTTGTATGAATAGTATAATTTTTTGACGGAGTGTATTAGGTTGGCCATCCTTGGCTATACATGGCTACGCCACTGGTGAGAATGATCTTTTCACCAAATCGCTATCAATATTCAATCAACTAGGCAAAGGTTCAAAAAAATATACAAGGAGCTAGGGATCTTATTGCGATGGAGTTTAAGTCTGCACCGTCACATGTTTTGTTGAACTTCCTACAAGTTCAATCATTTCTTAAGTAAGTTATTATGTTGCACTAGATATGCAATTACAAGGCAAATTGATTAACTCAATCTCCGGTATATTGGACAGCTACTTTATGCATTTATATAACAATGATCGAGTGTATGACTATTTTTCAACATAATTTAAAGAATATGTAGGTGTTACAATATTTTCATAATGCTAACATTATTAAAAACTCCATATTTGATTGATGCTAATTTCATACTTCTCAATAATTATAGGTTTATGATACAAAAGAATGACCAATTTGACCAATTTTTAAAAGATATATCTTAGGGTCCCATTAAGATCTATTCTATGGACAAATATAATGTAAATGATTTTTAAATTTAATATGGAAGAATACTCCAAACATTATTTAAAAAAATAGCGGAATTTGGATAAAAAGTGATGAAGAAAATCAAAATGAGGTTGATTATTAGGGGTACTCGAGAAAATTTTAGAAATGGAGTATTCGGGTTGGCCAAAAAAAGAATTATACTTTTTTGATGAAAGTGGTTTGATCCAACCCCAAAAAGAGATATGAGGGAACTCAAATAATATAACATTATTAAAATAAAGCACATAATGAAATATGGGGCTTATAATCCTTTCATCATTTCAAAAAACATCAAGCAAAGTGTACTATGCTCCTTATCTCATGCGTCCAGATAAATCTGATTGTTGGGTGATAATTAAAACCAAACTTGTAGGTTGGGTGGAGGTTGATAATATGTTGGATATTGCGTACCAAGTCAATGACATATCAAGTATACAAAATAGTGGATACTGAGTTAAAAAATAATTTAGAGCATCCCGAACACATTTTAGCAGAGATAGATATAGAAGGTATTGAAATGGTAGCAAATAAAGAGGTGAATAAATCAAATGATGAAAACAAAACAACCGATGAGGAAGGTTAGTCAGAAGATGAGGAATGGTCAGATGAGGAGGATGAGTATGATTATAAATAATAACTAATATGTCGAATTTTTTATACTTACATATATTTATGGAAAAAGGGTCAATTTTACCCATTTACTTTACTTTAATAGCTAATTTTACCCTCGGTCATATTATGTGGTTATATTTTGCCCTGCCGTTATCAAGCTATTTATTTTTACCCCCAATTATCTTAAATCCCCAAATCATATCAAATTGCCCATTTTTAAAAATAAAATCCATAAACCCATAATTTAACCTACCCGCCCAGACCCAACTTAACCAAAATGGTCATAAATTTCTAACCCCCTGTCCAAATAAATTAACCTCATATTCTCCCAAATATCCAAACCCATATTCCAATAGGAAGCGAATTGTTCCAAAGATAAAACTATCCAGCGATGCACCTAACAACGAAATTAGAACCTCTGTCTGTAACTTGGTATAACAGATATCGACTGACAATTCATTTTTTAAAAAAGATACTATACAAGTGATTTGGTAGTTAAGACTCAAGTGAAAAGAAAAAGACAATATAGATGAAAAATGCATTGTCTAAGAAGAGAGAACTTGTTGTGCTAAGTAGAGGAGAAGATAGAACAAACTTAATTAACTCTTGTTTACGTTGCAAAGAGTGAAATAAACAAGATGTCATGTTAGAGCTTATTGTTTATATCAAAATTTTCAACTTCAATACACGATTGCATAGTTTTGTTGCTTTCTTCTAACTTAAAAAAGGGTAGAATTTACACATAACATAGACAAACAGTCAAATCATGTCTCGCACCCCTCAATTCTAGTCTATCATTGCAGAAGCAGCTATTTCATCATTGGAGTACCCGATGCCTGACAAATGCTTTTGTTTGTTTCATCACCAATACGTCTTTAAATTTTGAGTATGATCTGTTAGATTTGAGTAGTGAAATGGAGACTTAATCTATCGTCCTGATGCTTCCACCAAAGGACATCTCTAAAGAATTAGATGGAAACACAGTTGTTTTTGTCCTACAGCAGTGCACGGCATTTCACCAAAGTGGTCATACAGAAACTCCAAATCCAAATAAACTGCACTAGCCAGTTGGGCCCAACAAGTCTAAGAAGAATGAATTAACAAGGGAATGAAAAGTGTAGAATCATCATATCATCTCTATTTCTTTTGCAGCAACAAGTCTTGCATTCTCACGGTCTCGCTTGAATGTCCAATACAAAGAGGTATAAAACAAGCAACATAAAGCAAAAGGCATAGACACCATTGAAAAGAGGCCTTTTGATAGTTCTAAAGACTCTCTTTTAGACCCTAATATTGGATTAACAGACTTGGCATCGTAACCATATATTTTTTCAGCGAGAATCCCTACAATTAGAGTAGCAAATCTCATTGGAACAATTCGCTTCAAAAAATAAACATTTGGTGTAATTTGAATATTTGGAGAATATGGGGTTTATTTATTTGAATGGCTGGGTTAGAAATTTAGGTTCATTTTTGTTAAGTTGAATCGAGGCGGGCCGATTATATTATGGGTTTATAGGTTTTATTTTTAAAAATTGGCAATTTGATGTGATTTAGGAATTTATATTATATGGGGCGCAGAAATGAATGGTTTGAAAATGGCGAGCCCAAATATAGCCCATAGTATGACGGAGGATAAAATTAGTTTTTAAACTAAAGTAGATGGGTAAATTTGATCCTTTTCCCTATTTATTTACTTTTTCTGCTCCTATATTATTTTATATTGCAATACTTTAAAAAATTTATTATATAAATGACATGTAGTGATAAGCATAATGATATTGAGAATGCCCCAAGAATTTTTTTAAAAAAAGTGATACTGTGAAGAGACAAATCACAGGGGTATATATTAGATCAGACACCATACCATCTCTTCCACCATGTGATACTCCGACGTGTTACTATTATAGTTCTCAGCCACAACTCTATCTGTTGCCTTTCAATATGGGTCCACAACAATTATATACTAAGTCGCCTTCATAGGCTCCTATGATGATACCCACACTAGGTTATGCTACCTCCAAGAGATACGTTCGGTTGCCTCCCCAGGCTCAGCAACCAACATCTAGTGCTTCTCAAATAGTTACATAGAGCCTTGCTGACTCACAACCTTCTTTATCTGGAGCTACTCCACAGTATGGGCTATCGGGTTTTCACCTCCGAAAGAGCAACGCTTTTGAGGCCAACATTCCTGCCATGGATTACTGAGCTACACGTGGTCAGGTCCCTTTAAAATCTGGCGTGAGGGACATGTACAACAGACTGGTCACGAGCTTGACAACTTCAAGTATGATATTTGTTTTTCCAAAACATCTATAATTTGTGGTTATCTCATAATTATCTTAAATTTAACCTATAATTTTTAAATATTTTATATTATAGTTTTAATCCAAATGATGTTGTGGCGATCATTTTTCAAGTTGTTAGGGATCTTTATAAAAGGGCCTTCTCAACTTGGGGCAAAATGTCAATCGATCTCCAAAAATAATTTTTTTTTAGAGTTTAAGGTATATTAAGCTCTAATTACTTTAGCTCAAATTTATATACTTGTTATGAATGATTCTTTATTAATAAACTTTGTTACCTTTTCATTGTAGAAAAAATTTGTTTGGCATCCGAAACATGAGAAATTAGTTTTGCGTAAATTTTGAGGAGAAAGCTAGGTATGTACTCACTGACTTGTTCTAGAGAGCTTGCAAAAACACAAGAAGCCTAGATGAGTTCTACTTTAGGACTGGGAGAAGCTACTGAGACACTAGGAGACCAATGCAAGACCAACCAGATGAGTGAGAATGGAAAGAGGGTCAGAGCATCTGATAAAGGTAGCTTTTTACACACTTGTGAGGCTCAAAATTAGGGGACTGTGAGGAGGAAACTTGTATGTTTTCTAAAGTCATATTGCAGTATATTTTTAATTAATAATTCTTGATTAATAACTAAATTAATTTCTTTTGTAGGAAAAAATCTTAAGAGGCCATTAACTTAGGATAAGGCATTCAAGGCCACTCACACAAGGAAGAAGAAACCCCATGAATATTCGGACGTTTGGGTTGAAACATGAGTTGAGCTGAGCTACGTAAGTTTATAATTAGTTAAAGTAATAATTACTTTATTTTATAAATTTATGTCCTAATTTTATTTATTAAATTTAGAATCAATATCAATAATCAGTAGAGGAGTTCTGTCAGACTCAGCCAGTTGATAGCCGAAACGTGTCACTTACTCAACAACAGATTGAGAAAATATTACTGGACTTGGTTAGTGGCATGAGTAGGTTTAAAAGTGCTTATGGTATGCCCAATCAAACATATCATCAGTTTCATTTAGGGATGGAAGGCATAGGTACTTCCCAAAATAATAGGTCGATGGGTAGGGAAACGATATTGACCATCGAGCATAAGATCACTAAGCTATCTATCTATCTAGCTAAGTTGAAACCTCGCTGGCTAGGGATAGGCAAAGGATGGAAATATTGGAGAGATTAAGGTCCAATTAGACGCATTACTTGCTTTGAGGGCGTTTTCTATTCCCCTATGTCCTTGTGATGCAGTCCCCCATCCGCGACCACCTACCTAATGTCGATCTATTCAACATCGAGTATATGATCAATACCGAGGTCTAATAGATGAACTAAGCAATGATGAGAATGAGGATGATGATGACCAAATGACAAACACACTAAGTTGATCTTCAGTCTTGTATTAGATACTTAACATAATTATGTATTTTATGATGATTTGCAACAATTATCTAAGTGTTTTGTGAATGTAGGCAAACTTTGAAATTGTTTGCAATAGTATTTTCTATCTTATGACTTGTATAACTTTTTCATTTAATTTAGAAGTTGTTTCAAGTTGAATTTAATATAGTGTGAATTGGAGGATAAATATATATGTGTTGTCGTAGTTTGATTCATTGTTGGCAGCTTTATATGAGCTTGGATTAGCTATTGATATTGTTGTTTATTGAATTGATTTTAATTGACAGGTAAGCAACTGCAAAAGCAGTAATATGCTGTTAGTTTTTGTTGCAGAAAATCGACCTCATGATGAAGTCGATTTTCTATAAAAAAATATATATATATAATTTAATAAAATATTGCAACNTATATAATTTAATAAAATATTGCAACCTTAGTAGATCGTTATTATTCAGAAATTTTTTAAAAAATATAAAAAAAAATCATATTAATACCGACCTCACGAGGTCGTTATAATTAAATAAATATTTAAATGATAAAATATACTGTTCTTATAAGGTTGATTTTAGTAAAAAAATAACTATATATTTAAATAACATACCGACCACATGAGGTTGGTATTATTCATTTTTTCAAAGCAAACTTTTTTATGGAAAAATGTATACCGACCTTATGAGATCGATTTTTTACAACCTTATAAAATCGTTTTTGAAAAGTGACCAAGATTTGTGTGATATACCGTTGCCGACCTCATGGAATTGCTTTTTTTAATTTGTTTTAGCAGTTTTTTTAGTAGTGTTTAAAATAAAGACCTTTTTGTCATTTGACTCAAAATTCTCTTAATTCATTTGTAATTTCAGCTAGGTAAGCAAAACTCTGGTTAATTTTAACTTATTCAACTTAGGATGGCAATGAAATCGACATCAGTAGCAAACCCAGGTGATTTAAGTTAGCAATATTCAAAAACTGAAAGTGCCTTCAAGTTGAGTTAATAAACTTATTCTGTCTCTGTGTAGGTAATTTTGATTGACATTCTTAG
>JACEIK010001211.1:140784-150992 GCA_018107945.1 Datura stramonium
CTTCACTTTTATATAAAATCACATAAAAATGTATCAAATAGCTTAGACAACACGACTAATTTAAGCTATAAAGCGTATCACGTGCCCTATATTTTTTCCCGTGATCAAAATGCACACTAGATTCACCTCTATCACAAATTTGGGAGAAGTTATAAAACCAAGAAGGTTGGTAAGGAAAATCCTCAGCATTCTTCCAAAATCATGGGAAAGCAAGGTGGACGCCATTACTGAAGCCCGAAATCTTGACAGTCTTACCATGGATGAACTCATAGGAAATCTCAAAACTTATGAACTCAAGAGGAAGCAAGATTAGAGTAGAAGTGAGCAGAGAAAAGGCAAGGGTCTAGATCTCAAGGGAGCTTAGGCAAACTCAAGTGAAGATGATGAAGACATGGTTTACTCAAGAAGGAGATTTCAGAAGATGATCAGGCGAAGTGGTGGCTTTCCGAAGAGGTCAAACGCTAATAGGGGGCCTATTTCAAATGATTTTTGTCATAAATGTGGGAAACCAGGTCATTTCATCAAAGACTGTCCCGTGCACAAATTTGACTATAAGGAGTACTTAAGAACTAGTGCTGACAAAGCCCAAAAGAAGGACCGGGTCCCAGAAAAATTCAAGAGGAGTGAAACTGCTGACAAGATGGTCAAGCAAGCTAGCAGCCTGGGGAAACTCATTTGACGAATCATAAAATGATGAAGCGCCTGAGGATGCTTCAATGATGACAGTTGAAGATGATGATTCACCTTTCAACCTGATGTTTGCATTCATGGCTAATTTAGATGCAGATGAAGAAGGAGAGGCAACTTTTCTTGACATTAAGAAAAATTTAAAGGATTACAACTTGAAAGAGCTGAGATCTCTGGCCAGCGTGTTAATTGATTCTTTCTATAATCTCACCAAAGAAAAGGAAGTCTTAGACAAGTGTGTTGATGATCTTGAATAAGAAAAGACAGTGTTGATCACTAACCTAGCTTAACTAGATGAAAAATGTTAGGAGTTAGTGAATGAACGAAATCTTATCATTGAAAGGGGGAGTGGAAGTGATGTTGAAAATTCTCAAAATGAATTGGAAGCCAAATTAAATTTCTCAAGATGAGATCACTCTTATAATGAAAAGAAATTCTGAACTTGAGAAGGAATTGGTCAGACTTAAGATTGACTTAGAAAAATCCCTTAAGTGGAATGCCTCCTCTCAGATCTTGGAGAAGCTGACAAATCAAAGATCTAACACTGGTGAAGGAATTGGATATAAAAAGACTTATACTCCTTACAATCCTCATAGTAAATATGTATCTAATCCTGATAACTTGCTGTGCACACACTGTGGGAGAAATGGACATCTCAAGCCAAATTGTATATCTAGACAAGCTGCCCTAAGGAAGACTGTAAATGGTCAAGAAAACTCAGAAGAACATCAGGGTACCTGGTCCTAAGGTGTCTCGAGTCAAGCTACCTGAATGGACAAAAAGAAATCTGATCTATCCTCTGTATCAATATTGGGAACTCAAGCTTAAATGGGTTCCCAAGTCTAATTTGTGATTCATTCTTGCAGGAAGAAGTGAGAGGAAGCAGTCAAAAATGGTACATGGATAGTGACTGCTCAAAACACATGACTGGAGAAATTGAAAATTTTCTCACTCAAGGCATGTCAAGGAGGTTTAGTGTCCTTTGGAGATGGCAAGAAGGGGTACATTCTAGGTGTAGGAAAGATTGGGAAGACACTTGATCATGCTATATAAAATGTCTTCTATGTAAATGGGCTGAAATACAGTCTTCTGAGTGTGTCTCAGATTTGTGACAAAGGAAATGAGGTCAAATTTCTTTCAGACCTACGCACGGTGGCAGACCTTCGATCAGGGAAGGTGGTTCTAACTGCTAATAGGTGCAAGAGTATGTATGTTGCTGATCTCAACTCATCTGCTGGCGATGGGCTTACCTGTTTGAGCATGGTGGAAGATGAAGCTACCCTGTGGCACAGAAGGTTAGGTCATGTGAGCTTTGTCCTTTTCAACAAGTTAGTATCAAAGGACCTGGTTCGAGGACTTCCAAAGGTGAAATTTCCGTAGAGTCAGATATGTGATGCTTGTGTCAAAAGGAAACATACCAGGTCATCTTTCAAGAATAAAAAGGAGGTAAGTACCTCTAGACCTTTAGAACTACATCACATGAACTTGTGCGGACCTATGAAAATTGCAAGTCGTGGAGGAAAGAAGTTCATCTTTGTTGTTGTTGATGACTATTCAAGATATACCTGGACAATATTTCTTCGCTCTAAAGATGAAACATTCACGATTTTTGAATCATTTGCAAATCAAATTCAAGTGAGGTTGAACTGCAACATCGCAGGGATTGGTTCGACCATGGGACTGAATTTGAAAATGCAAAATTTAGGCCTTTTGTGTTGCTAAGGAGATTAGTCACAACTTCTCTGCTCTCAAGACCCCATAACAAAATGGAGTGGTCAAAAGGAAAAATCAAACCCTTGTGGATATCTCTAGAACACTTCTCATAGATGGAGGTGTAGCCATGTCCTTTTGGGCAGAAACAGTCAATACTGCCTGTTATGTGGTGAACAAGTGTCTAATTCGGCCCTTGCTAGGAAAAAACCCCTACGAGCTGCTGACTAAGAAGAACCCAATGTTGAACTACCTCAGAGTCTTTGGATGCAAATGCTTTGTGCTGAACAATGGCAAGGATAACTTAGGAAAATTTGATCCCAAAAGTGATGAGGAAATTTTCCTAGGTTATTCATCAAACAACAAGGCATATCGAGTCTATAACAAGAGACACAATGTGTTGAAGAGAGTATTCATGTTATCTTTGATGAGACTGGAAAGCTGAAAGATGCAGAAGTGACCAGTGATGATGAACTTGAAGAACTGTGGCAAACCCAAAGAGATGCAGTTGATTGTGATCTACCTGAGGAGCCGGAGTTAATGAAAAACCCAACACAAGATAAAGATCATGTTATTTCAGATGATGCAGTGCAACATGCCAGCACAAAGGATACACAGGAGAGAGCAAGTGCAGAAAGCAGCACAGAAGAGGGATCAGGTACAGAAGTAGGAGAATCCTCTATAATAAGATCCAACTGGAAACACAAATCATCTCATCCAATGGACAACTTGTTATGCATACCAGGTCAAAGACTTGAAGCATGTTTGCATCCTCAGCATTCATATCTCAAATTGAACCCAAAAACATTAAGGAGGCTCTGAAGGATGTTGAATGGGTTAATGCAATGCATGAGGAACTTCATTAATTTGAATAATAAAGTCTGGCATCTGGTTCCAAGACCAACCGATCGAACTGTTATTGGGACCAGGTGGGTCTTCAGGAACAAGTTGAATGAACAAGGAGTTACTACCAGAAACAAGGCTAGACTAGTAGTCTAGGGATACAATCAGGAGGAGGGAATTGATTATGATGAAACCTTTGCTCCTGTGTAAAGAATGGAGGCTATTCGGATGTTGATTGCTTTTTCTTCCTTTATGGAATTCAAATTGTTTCAGATGGATGTTAAAAGTGCCTTTTTGAATGGATACCTAAAGGAGAAAGTTTATGTGAAGCAGCCTCCGGGCTTTGAGGACATTGATCAACCTCATCATGTGTTCAAACTTGACAAAGCGTTGTATGGACTAAAGCAAGCTCCTCAAGCATAGTATGAGAGATTATCCAAATTTCTCCTAGACAATGAGTTCAAGAGAGGAAAAATTGATAACACTCTTTTCCTTAAGTCAAGAGGGAGAAATCTGCTCATTGTTCAGGTGTATGTGGATGACATTATTTTTGGAGCCACTCTCAACTCGCTATGCGAGGATTTCGCCAAATATATGGGAAATAAGTTTGAGATGAGCATGATGGGTGAACTCAACTTCTTCTTGGGTTTACAAGTCAAGCAGGAAAAAGCTGGAAACATGATCTGCTAGCAGAAATACATCAAGGAGCTTCTCACCAGATTTCACATGGATGATGCCAAGCCAATTGATACACCCATAGGGACTGCTTCAAAAATGGACAATGATGAACCCGATCCCTCAGTGAATGAGACCATGTACAGAGGAATCATTGGATCACTTCTATACCTAACAGCCAGCAGGCCGGATATTGTGTTCAGTGTGGGGATGTATGCTCGATTTCAAGCTTATCCTAAGGAATCTCATTTGAAAGCTGCCAAGAGAATTCTTAGATATCTTAGGGGAACCATGGACTTGGCTCTCTTCTACCCATGTGGAGGTTCATTTGATCTTGTTGGTTACTCCGATGCTGACTATGCTAGGTACCTGGCTGACAGAAAAAAGCACCTCAGGGATGGCTTATTTTCTAGGCCCCTCACTGGTCTCTTGGGGGTCAATAAAGCAAAATTCTGTGGCACTTTCTATAGTTGAAGCAGAGTATGTGGCTGCTACTTCGTGTTGTGCTAAGTTATTATGGATCAGACGGCAACTGGAGCATTTTGGAGTTCTAACTGAATGTGTGCCATTGATGTGTGGCAACACCAGTGCTCTCAACATGGCTAAGAACCCAGTGCAACACAAGCGAACCAAGCACATTGACATCCGACATAACTTTTTGAGAGACAATGTAGAAAAAGGGAACATTCGAGTGGAGTTGTGCAGAACAGAAGATCATATTGTAGACATTTTCACTAAAGCCTAGAGCAGGGACCAGTTTGAGAGAAATAGACTAAAGTTGGGACTAATCAAAATGAATTAACTATACCTTCTTTCACCTTCTGAGTTTTGATTTCCTTTACTTGGCTATGATCAGAATGCAGGTATCCTTGCAAGGTTGTGATTGGTGTGTCTAACTCAATTTCATACCCTTACAGGTATACACGCATGGTGGATGTGAGAAAGCTAGAAGTTGACAAGATAGAAACTTGGCACATCTTTTACTCAACTTCAAGATGGGACCAGGTCCTGACCAGGTCAATATTACTTCCACAATTATGAACAGATTGTGAAAATCATCAGTGAACTGATAAATCTTTTCCCACTTCTTTCATCTGGTACCTGGTCACTTAGACTATTGTCCCCTCACCTCTTTCAACCCAAACGTCGTTTGATTAGACGTGTCTCTCCCTCTCTTTAAAGCCTATCAACTATCACCCTCTCTCTCTCACACTTCAAACTCCCCTCTACTAAAAGAAAACCAAACTCTCCCTCTCTCCATCTTCTCTAAATCAAAACCCTCACCGTCTTGTGAAAAATTCTCTCTCTCACAACAATGTCGCACTCCCCTTCGACTTCCAAGAAACTAAAAAACCCTGCTATTTCCTCACCCACCATGTCTGAAACGGTGGAGTCAACACCTTTATCTACGCCCTTAGAAAATCTGTTCTCAACCACCCCATCCTTGGCACCTCAACCGCCATTAGCAGACTTGAACATAGCGTTGACAGTAAGTTCTTACCCTTCAGGTCCGTCCGATGCTTCTACTGAGCAAGACCTAGATAACCCTATATCTGCTACTCCTCTCGCAACTCTGCCTCCCTTGATAGTTATTCCCCCTATTGTGTTCGAGATGGAAACCCCCTCTACTGACCCCACTTCCGGAACTGTTGTGGGAAGTTCCACAAGGGGAGAACCCCTCCAGGAACCTGGTTCCACAGTCCCCTCTCCCTCTGTATTCAAGTCACCGGAGAAAAACCCTTCCAAAGCTCCTACTTTTGAGCCTTTCCCTGAACTCTTCCCCTTCTACTTCCCCACCTGTTGTTGCTTCATCTCCAAAATGGGATGGCTTTCCTCAGGAGCTACATATCCTCCTTAACCCAGGTGCTGGTCGGGAGAGTGAAGATGGTGAGGACGAACAACCCCTCTCATGGAAGGTTCGAAAAATCATCTCTTATCCGCCTCAGAGTTAATCAAGGGACCAGGTTGGGTCACTGCACTCCAGAGCCTCAACAAGGAAACTCTTGGCTGACACCCTGAAGGAAAGCCAAGTTCATACTGCTAAGAAGAGAAAGCTGAAACAAAAAATAGCGACTGACGAGGAGGATATTCAACCAGATGTTGTGGTTGATCAGGAAGAAGGGCATCAGACGAAAAAGGATGCTAGTGAAAGGGGAAGGCCCAAACAACTGGTGTGAAGACAAAAGCAAAAGGCAAAACTTCCAGTTCCAGCAAAGAAAATACACAAACTGGTCTAAAAAGGAAAGCGACGGTTCCTCAGAAAAAGAGGAAGCAACCTCAAGCAAGCTCAAAAGGTACTGTGGAAGATTCTACAAAGAACTCTCCCCCCTTTCTCAAGGCAGGGATCATCAGACAAAGGGACCTGGTGCTCTTTCTAGAGTCAGGTCTCAACCCGAGTCCTCTACGGGTCTGTCAAAGGAGGATAGGCAGATAATCATGCATCCCAAAAGGTGTTGCGGGGTAGAGTCTTCGATCCATAGATTGTCGATATGGATGGCATGGCTGAGTTGGTAAAAATGGTGAATTTTCAAGGATGGAGGCATCTGTTTGTTCCTCCAGTCCCTTCCCTACATGAGTCAGAAGTCAGAGAGTTCTACCATGAACTTGAGTTTGCCGATAATGGAACCGAGCTGTTTAACAAAGTAAATGGGGTCACCTTCATGCTGAACGAGCAGATACTCAGCTTCATTCAGAAGGTACCTGCTCGAGGGATCAGGTCTGTGGAAGGTGAATGTGCGAGAAGAGAGTTCATCTCAATGATTGCAAAGTTGGAGAACATTACAGGGGAATGAGTTCTTATGAAATAGATGAAGGGGGAATACCAGTTGGTCTTTGAATTCATAAACAAGATTCTTCTTCCAAGAGCCGAGAAGAGAACTGTTGTGGGTCTAACTGACTTGTTATTGATCGAATCCCTCAGTACATTTAAAGCATATTAATCTTACCGGTGTGATGATTGTTCACATGCACAAAATCATGCATGTAAAGGATAGTAAGCACGGTCTCACATACGGGTTCCTCTTGAACAAAGTCTTTGATTTTTTCAATATTGAATGTGGTTTAGGGATTGCTGGATCGAAAAAGAAGATGTTCTCTCTCACGACTCTTGAAGAGTGTGAATGTGTATCTAGACGGGGAGGGGTGAAGGTTCCATCTCTGGTGTCTGATTTGATTGCCTCCCAAGAGAAGTCATCTATGGAAATTGAGCGACTTACAGGTCTACTCTAACAAAAGGAGGCTGATATAGTGCGTCTTAAAGAAAACCAGGCCGAGGAACCTGGTATCGTCTCTGCGCTAAAACAAGAGAATGAAGCTCTCAAGGCAGAGGTCAAAGACTTGACCAAGAAATTGCTTCATGCCCACGAGACGTTCAATGACCGTATTTCAGCTCTCTTACCCAAATTATCTGGACCATGATCATCTCCCTCTCCTGTCTTTCTCCCTTCCCATGCCCTGCTAACAGTTCCTTCTCAAATCCTTGTTCCTCTTGTTATGGTAGTTGTTGTTTATTTCTCTCAATTGGTCTTTCAAAAGTGATGTTGTAATGCTGAATTAAATCAATGAACTTTTATTTGATGCTGCCATGTTTCTATTATCTATCTTCTTACTTTATTTATATCTCATTCGTGTTAGTGTTTCCCCAATGGCCATGAGTTAACATATCTGTGCTTTCTTGCCTTGGTTTACTGTGGTTCCTTTTAATGATGCCAAAGGGGGAAGATTCTCAGTTGGGGGAAATATGGTAGACAGGGGGAATATATGTAAGGAAATATGGTAGCCAGGGGGAACACATAAGGCAGGGGGAATATGGTGAACTTGTGCAATCTTGGTAGCTGAGAAGATGGTTGTCATCATCAAAAATGGGGAAATTATTAGATTGCTGGTTTTGATGATGACGAAACCATACAAGGACCAGTTCCCTTGTGCCAATCCTCATGGTAGAGTCGTTTTGATTTGAGCTGGGCGGGAAACATTTTATAGCTGTAAAAAGTGCTTTTGCAGGAGGTTGGTGAGTGGCAGCAATGCAGCAGTCCAGTCCCAGCAGGTCAAATGTACTAGAACAATGGGATTGATTTCTTGTTGATGTGTCCAATACTTGCCTTTTGTCCTTTGGACAAAATATAGTTTTTAAAAACACACAACAATGTGCAGATACCTTGAACAAGCAATATTCTCTTCTCCAAAAGGCTGTGAATGTCCTTGGGCAGAAAAAAGATCGGTGCTAATGCTCTTTTGTCCTAAGGCCATTGTTAGAATTGTGATATGTTGAGTTGTAATAGCTAGAAGACATGAATGTCGTGTAAGCTTGTTTTTCTCGTTTTCCAAATTGTATTCTTGATATTGTCGACTAGAGTTAGTTGGTATTTTGGTTAGATTTAGCCATTGTGCATTAATTAGAGGTAGCTGGTTGGAGAGTCGGTAGTAGAGTTACTGTCTTGAAGTCTTGTAATAAAGTTGTTGCAAGTTGGAGATTAAGAGCTTAATCTCTTCGAATTACCGGAGTCTGTAATCATTGTTGTTCAGATCTAGTGAAGTTGTTGAGAAATCCTATGAGGTAGGTCATGGTTTTTATGAGCAAGGAGGTTTCCACTTAAACTTTGTGTGTCACGTTTCTTGTTGCATTATTTGCTTGTGTGTCTCTGTTTTGTGCAACCTGGTGAAAGGACCTGGTCCTGAGTAAGGTGGTGGACTCATACATCTTATCACCTGGGCTACTGGATATTCTGGAGAACTGGAGTCTTACTTGGTAAGGTCCTGTTTCTATGCAGCATTAGTAAGGTTGCTGTTATTTTAAGTAGTTATGTTGTTACTACTTGCATCTAGCCACTTGTGATCTTTACTAAGATTTTATTCTGTCGGACTCCTGTGATGTTGTAGCAGTGGATTCTTTTCTGAACAATGACTATATTGTGGGAAAGGGGCTGAACAATAGCTGCAGGGGCAACTCTGTAGGTTCCAAAAATCAAAAGAGCTTTCTCTCTCCCACTAGATGTTCTGCAGGCACTGCCAACAAATTTTCTGCTCGAAAGAACCAGGATGCAAATTTTTTTGTGTCACCAAGGTTTGAACCATGAGTTTGATCCTGGAAATTATAATGGTGATTGTGACATGCCTGATAGTTATGACGATGGATATGAAGGTGAACATGGATATCCAGAACCTAGAGATGCAGATGACTCTGATGATGAAGACCCATGGAAACCCTTGACTCCCCATGAACCTGACACTTTGAAAGTAAAACCATACAGAAAAGTTGCAAAGCTTTGTTTCCCATTATGTGCTTCTCTTTGACTGGCAGTTTCGTAATCTAATATAGATACATGCATTCAAGCAGTTAATTTTAATTGGAGGAAGGGTATGAATTCCAGAAAACGTGCATCTTTGGCTACAGAATTTCCACTTGCAAGATTACATGGTAACATCAGTTCAGACATCAATGATATATGGGAGAAAAAATATTGTGCCATGAAAAAGCCCGGAGACTCAGAATCTCCTCTTTTTGAGAAGGTTTTGTTTATTGATCGTGTATTTGTATCTGATAATGCATGTCCGAATTGTGTTCATTGTTCTATTTGTAGCTGCGGGAGTCACTTATTAGGAGGGAGAACAAAGATTATAATTGCCTATTTGGTCCTACGGTGAACAATGAAGAAAATGAATATGATAGTGGAGATAATGATTTTGGGCAACCTCACTTTGACGTACCAGAATCGGCAGATGTGAATGAGGATGTAACTCAGCACGGTGAAAAGTTTTGGTCACCTAGATAAGCTGTTTTACCTTTATTGAGATGTGCATTCAAGCTGGCTCGATATGGCATGGACAAGTTGATAGAATACGTGCGTCCACCAATAATACTAAGGAACCAGGTTCTCTACCAGGTTCCACAGACAAAGACAGAAAGTAAAAGTACACACGAAGTTTTTACGTGGAAACCTCTTTTGCCCAAGAGAGTAAAACCACGACCTACACTTGTAGGATTTTCAAGCTCCACTAATACAACCGGACAAGTTTTAGATTACAAACTTATGTAACCTAGGAATTAACCTATTAATCCCTTCCCCCTTATAACAACTCTATTGTAAGCCTTTGCAATAACTCTATTACAAAGAAAACCCAATGGCTAACTCTAGCCTATCAAACAACGATTTTACAACTGAAAATGGCTAACTATGAAAGTTTCTCACAAGCGAAATAGGTATACAAATCAAGAACAAAACGACAACAAATCAACAATCTAGAAACCAACAATTACAAGTGAAAAAGCTCTATTCTAGTTGTTGATGATTCTT